>JAGGAR010024190.1:0-14533 GCA_017657315.1 Termitomyces sp. K1Ag
TATATTGAACACTATGTTGCTCCAGTTCTTTGTCTTCTACTTCATTCTCTTTGCTTAGCTCTAAGATGCTTGCTGATGTATAGATTTTGGTTTGTGGGAAGGGTTTAGAGATATATGATTCTATTGGCAGGAGGGCTAGATTTTGTGGGCAATTCAGATGAAGGAAATGGAGTGGCATTTGAATTATGTGCATGAAACCGTGTGTACAATCTATCCAGTCTTAAAAAACGTTGTTATCACTGACGTTGGGTTCAGAATCATTAGGCTGGCACAGATGTCAGGATAGTCTGTCAGGACTGTGGAATGTGCCTTTGACATGCACAAGCTCAAAGTGGAACATAAGGATTGCAACACAGCAGTTCATGCTTGCTGATGGTTGCACATCAGGGTTTGTAAGCATTCCCTTGATGTACTTTGCATTGACTTCCACTATCAAGTTGCACACACCAATAAGGTACATGTGGTATGCCCAAAATGCTCTGAGCAATCTATAAAGCTCCAGTTTGGGCTGACTGTAGCAGGATTCTCTGTCATTTAGCATGATCAAACCGAAGTGGTTTCACTGCCACTGGTTGTGATTGTCTGCTAAGCATTGGCAGAGGAAGAAACCAATAGCAATATATGATGTATTGACAGCAAGAATGACTGGATCTGGAGACTTGTAATCTATTGGCACTAGCGGTTTTGCATCTTTCAAGGCCTGTACTAAGTCCTTCTGGGCAGTTATATACAGTAGTCCAAATTTGAACAGGATGTCTTTGCAGGTTAGCTTTACAATTTTGTGGGTGTGGTGTGCAAAGTTTTTGATGAAAATGTGGAGCACACCAATTGTCCCTAAGAAAGCATGAACTTCATAAAGTGATTGACATGGGCCTCAGCACTCAAGTAGGATTAGGCAGCTTTCCTCAAGCACATGTTCTGCTGGCATGCAGACCTGGCCCAAGATCTCAAAGACTTCCATGCAGAGAACTAGCTTTTGACCTGAAAATGTTCCACCAGAATATTTCATGTGCTGGAGGACAAGATTCAATACCTGAAAGAACTCCCAAAGTGCAAGCCAAATATTTGGGTGGGTGGGATGCTTAGTGGGAACTCCATCAATAAGTTTCCAATCTTTCAGACCTTTAACTCCTACATTGTCAATGAATGATAGGATGAAGTGAGGAATCTCTGGCTGGAGTATGAAAATGACATTGTCACGAAAGATCAGGACAGAGTTTATCCAGCCCATTGGTAGAGTGATTAGGCAGAGTGCACTAAATGGAGTCTGAAAGGTAGTTAAATTGTGGGAGGAGGGAGCAATCAAGCGTTCATTGTAGCTGACATAGAGATTAAGCATGGTGCCACAAATCTGCCTGGCAAAAGATTCTGCCACATGGTCAGGGAAGGGTGGTATGCCCAAATGGCAGATTGTGATGCAGTTTAGCAGTTCAAGGCTATGAATGATTCTGAGCTTTCCATTCTTTTTCAACACACAGAACCAGCAGGAGTGGTATGAGAAATTCGATGGTTCATACATGCTGGCATTAAGCTTTTGGCAAATGATCTTCCAGACTTTAGCTTCTAGGCCAGGTGGTATGAGTCAGTTATGCTCTACCCATGGAATGTGCAGACTGGTCAGAATAATGACTGGCAGGAAGAAGACAATATTGAAACTTCCCTACTCAGAATCTTCCCAAGTGAAAGCCTTTTCCTGTTTTGCAACAAGGTCAACCAGTATGTTCAACTCTCTGCAGTAAGGAAACCGATGTCATGCATGATCTTTGACAAATTTTTTTTTTTGCTTGGCAATAAATCTCTTGGTCAATATGAACAGTGGCAGATTGGGGTTCAAAAAAAGCATCTTGGCTAGTGGATCTCCAATAATTTTTCTCTCAATGCAGAAGTCTTCTGGTACACTTCTTGCAATCAGTTTGGTTTTCAATGCTACCAACTTGTATTTCTTCTTCATTTGTACCCCTTTCTGCTTGACTGATCCAGCAAAAAATGATGATACTATAGGGAAATAAGAGGCAAAATCTGGTGACCCAGCAGGAAGTGAGTCAGTTGGTAGAAAGAAAGGGGTAGGATCTGCGGTGGTTTTTGCATGCAGTTTGTCAAGGAAATTGAGTCACAACACATCTAAAAAGAAGTCTGCTGGAACAATTAGTGCTAACATCTTCCCCACATCTGCCATATTGTAATGTAGTACATTATAAGTAGGGGGTGGTTTCAATGTAGCATGTCCAAGAATAAATGATTTGGTAGCTAAATACATATTTTCTGGTGCTATCTGTTGGAATAGTTCTGACATAGTAAGATATAAATATGCTAGGGTGGTATTTTCTTTAGAGCACATGGATTTGTGAGGAAGTGGTGTTCAAATTGGAGTATGTAGCAGGAGTGTCAGACATGGAATAGATGGATTTGCTATTTATACAGCAAGAAGAAAGTACCTCATTGTCTAATACCGCTGCAGAAATGATTTTCATGGTATTGTTCCAATGATCATACTTGACGGTTAAGGTGACATCTCTGCTATTGCTTTCAATTGCTTCATTGATGTTGGTGAAAGCATGGTGCAGGTTTGGAACCAACCAGAGAAGAAAGTACCTCATTGTCTAATACTGCTGCAGAAATGATTTTTATGGTATTGTTCTGATGATTGTACTCAATTGTTAGGGTTACATCTCTGCTATCACTTTTGATTGCTTCATTGATGTCAGTAAAAGCATGGTGTGGGTTCAGAACCAACCAAGACATACTGTGGTGTCAGTTGTTGCTGCCACCATCTTGATGCATGGGTGATTGTTGAAAGTGTCCACATTTTGTCGGAGTTGAGGTCTGTTATAGTGATAGTAGTCTCAGTAGCAGAGTAAGTCTTTACTCCGCTGCAGGTCAGTACATTGAACAGTTGACCCAATAATATGTCATACACTGGCTGGTGGATGACATGTATCTGGAGGTAGAAGGTTAGGTCTTTGATAGAGCAGGGTATGTTACGAGCTAAGCCAAGGGATGTATAGGATGACTTTGGAATCATAGGAGATTCTGAGGTTGTGTGCCACTTCTTCTGACATTGAAATTATCTGGGATCCACTGTCCAGAATACATTCAATTTCTCCTTTGCCACTGACAATGGTAACAATGAATCTCAGGGAGTTGGTATCCTTTGTGACTATCCAATTGCTTGGGAACCTGTCCTGGCAGAAGGTTTTTAAGGTAGATGTTGACTGGATCTACTGATGTGTTTTTGACCATGGTGGTGGTGGAAGCTTGATTGCCCCAACCGCCAGTTCTTGCCTATATTTTCAAAAGAAAATAAGAACTCATTAGTAAAGGACGGTAGTGCATTGTTCATATCATAGTCAACTATTTTGGCTACCACTGCTATTGCTGCTAGCTGGTGGCAGGGTGTGATTGTGTTGTGGAGTTGATTCTGTGCTTTGGAAGATTGGGCCAATAAATTGCCCACTGTTACATTCTTGACTTGGAGATTTAGTATCCTGCCCAATATCTCAGTGCTTCTTTCCTTTTCCACCTTGACAATGGGTGTAATATTTTTATAGGCAGGATCTGTCTTCTTACTAGCTACCTTCTCAGTTGGAGGGTAGTGCAGTGGGATGTTAGAGTATGGGTGTAGTGGCAGTTTTGGATCTGCCTCAGGATCTGGAATTTTTGTTACATACGGCTGCATACCCTTCTCCTTATCAGTGGGCAGTGTGGTTTGCCCAATAGGATCATCAATCACAGCCAAAGGGTCATACCCTTTGGGTGGTGGCAGGGTTTGTGCAGGGACTGGTGGGATGATTTTTGCAATTGGTACAGTATTTTCTTGTCAGTGGTTGCTAGGACCTGCCTCAGCATTGGGCTGGACAGGGCAGTAGTTCACCAGCAGGCACTTAGGTCTGGGGACATGTACACCATCGGCAACTTTCTGCCCTTTGAGTTTGTCAAGCTCCATGCAAAGCACAGCAATCTGCTGCTCCTTACTGAGTTCATTCAGGTTAGGTTGGGTCTCTTGCTGTAAAACTTCATGGAATAGTGCTTGCTGTACGTTCTGTTGGATGTCAGCAGTTGTATTGGATGCAAGGGCTCCCACAGCAATATTGCCAGAGTTCCAATGATGCCACTTGTCAATCTGGTCCTTGAACAACCCTTTGTCAGCATACCAAGGGATTGCTGCACCAGGTGGCAGTACAATTCTGCCCTCCAGATTTCAATGGCACCATCCAATGTGGATGTATTCCTCCAGGTTGTTACATCTTCTATTGACTATTGTGTGGCCTGTCTTGCCACTTTTGTGGCGGCTCTCCTTAGTAGCATTGTTCAGGTTATATGGGCAGTTATAGTTACTGTGGTTACTGCTGCCATTGTTGTTTGATTGAGCAGCAGTGAACCGTTCAAGAGTGGCTTGAATTACCACATTGATCATATCAATGATTTCTTTCTTCACAAAAGTGGTGTTTGGAATATGTGCTGGTGCAGGATGCTCAGCATCTGCCAGGCAGCAAGGTGTCACAGCAGCAGGAATTATGCCACCAACGTACCCTGTCATCAGTGGAACCATGACAGTGTTAATGTTGGTGCCATGAAGCACCCAGATCACCACTTTGAAAATGTTGTCAATATTGTGAGGCTTGTCAGGTTGATGGTCAGAGTGAGGAATCTCTAAGTGGCAGGCAATTTGCACCCAGAGCAATAATGGTATGCCTTGTTGGAACATCTGCTGCTCCTCATTCCACCCAAGCTTCCGTGGTCTTGCAACCATTTGGCAATTTTCTGGAAACCACAGAAATATGTTGAAAATGCTCCTTGAGTCATGATTCCATTCTTGAATGTCGCTGCAATATGGTGCTCCAAATTGCTCAAGGTATAGCAAGCCCCTTTTTCTGCCCCTGGGTAGAGACAGATGACACCTGCCTTCCACTCATTGTAAGTGTAGAGTCAGGCAGCTTGCACAATGGCTGCTTCTACCATGGGCAGAGTATAAGTTCAGCTGAACTCTTGGATGCTGGTCCATAACTCTACAGTATTGTATGAAACATACTACATGGCAAATTCTTTCTTTTAGTAGTCGTCAACCACCTGACAGTCTGCAAAAAGGTATTTGAGTTCTCAAAAGTACTGGGTTAGATCCCACAGATTTGTCTTGTCCCATTTTGGGGTGGTAGAATGACCATGGGTCAGCATGCAGTTGACATTGGTGTCTTCCATTCTTCTGATTGGTGTAGTAGGAGTTTGTTGTTGTGGAGTTTCTGGTTGGGTCGGTTCAATTAGTGTCGGTGGTCAGGATTGTGGCCCAAGGAAACTGTCAGTATCTAGTGCTGTTAGCAAAGATGGATTTTCAAGAGAATCTACTAATCCTAGATTCTGCAGAAATAGGTCTACAATATTGATGAAGGTCTGGTTTTCCTCTGACTGAATTAATTCCTTATAGAAATTTTGAGATTGGTTAATAGTCAGAGTCAGAGTCAGTTTGTCAAAAGCACCAGCAATTGTTTGTTGGATCAGATATAGAGGGGGTAAAGGACCAGTGCCTCTATGTTGTCACTGAGTCTCCGGCATTTTGTCTACCTTGGATCCTCACAGTGGGCTCCAAAATGATGTGCCTTTATTTGCCTGAGTGCATAAATGAGGGCTAGAAAACCCAAACCCAAAAACACAGCAGACTAAGAAAGAGAGAAAGGTGATTAGTGTGTGAGCAGTCCTGGTAGATTCCCAGAGATGAGAGCTACATGATGGATATAATATTGACTTTTGGTTGATAACAATGGTGGATTACATAAAATCAATGTGGAATGTAACTGATGGTGGGATCAGAAAAGTGTAGTGATTGAAGAGGTGAACAACTTTGGTTCCAGCAGAAAGTGCTGGTGAAATCGGTAGCAGAAAGCAAAACTGAGTGGTAGTGGTAGGTAAACTAAGAAAGCTCCCAAGCCAACAATGGGATATGCTGCTGACTTGGGCAGGAGGGGTAGCAAAGCAAACTATACAAAAGCAAATGTAAACTAATGAATAATGATGCTGTGGGTGAAATCCCGATGGCAGAACTTAAACTTGGTGACAAAATACAAAGTAGCAGGATTCCAATGAGGAAACCTTGGCTACTGGAGGCTGATAAGAAAATAGTGGCTGCCATCTTCATGTGAGGGTCACCAAGTTGATTATGAATCTGCAGATGTGAGTGATTATCAAGCCTGTCATTTTCATTTTTGTTGCACAGTGGATGGTAATGAGCTTCAAAAATGGCTATCTGTGGAATATACTATACAGTTATTAATGATAGGTTTCATCCATTAGTAGTACAGTTCATTCATCACTATTAGTAATGATCCTATTAGAAACATCACTGACTGGCAAGGTTACATTCTTAACTGACATGGTACTATACTATTATTAGTTAACAAAGCACTGTGGGTTTCACCATATTACTAATAAATAGGTATATCTACATATACTATGGACATCTTCTGCTAAATGTTGCAGCTCCACCTGCCTTTTTCATAGTTTTACTGTCCATTGATATGATGTATACCTGTTCAGGCATTATTTTGTGAATAATACCATATCATTAAACCTAGTATTAGCTAATAGAAAAGATATGAAGTACCATAGTAGTTATAACTCTGTGGCTATGGTGATTCCAATCATAGTGACAACTAGGCATGCATATTGTGGACACAGGCCGGTATTTGAATATCTCTTTGTTGTATGAAGCTGTGTAATACCAGGTGTATAGAGGTTATGGGCTATACTACTGAAGACTACAGAGATGGTCTTAAAAAGCATATGCCAATGGGCTGAAGCAGAAACAGAGAATGGGTTCAGGTAGACTTGTACCTACAAGATCAGAGAAATATTGGTGATGTACATTGTTCACAATCAGACGAGTGTAGTATTGGGCAGCCAGGCACAGATCACCTAGGCTGAGACCTTTGTGGAATTTTGGACTGGAATGTTGAAGCTTAGGCTGAAGCTTTTGGATCACAGACTTAAGCTTTCCATGGAAACCAATGGAACCAGAAGTCTGTCCAGCCAGTTGTGGTGCAACAATTTGACCACCGAGTAACCCAGAAACCTAGGCTGGTACATTGGGGAAGTGTTCTAGAATATTGGGCATGCTGAGGTGACCTCCTAGAGACCAGAATAGACAAACCCTTGACCCAGAGCACATGGACAACATAGTGCCTGATGAGATATTGCTAATCGGGGTCAAACCCTCAACCTAGAGACAGATTAATTAGACAGCAACCATATGGTGATAAGCCTCCAATTTTCTTGAACACTGTTTTGACAATATTTTTGGACTTTCAGATGCAATCTGCCAGGCATGTGACCATGCACATGACCTTCATGTGATTTTGGTGTGATCTTTTTATTTTATATACAGTTTCAGAACACGGCATCATTATACTGTTGTTATATATAGTTATGGGCGCTATAGCCCATTTTTCCATGCTACATGCATAGGGGTACCTATCCAATGCTTACTATACATTCATAGCTACATTGTATATAAGGCCTCAGTACTACATGAAAATCAATCAAGTTTATAGCCCCCATTATGCTAAAGACCAGATTCAACTTTTGCCCTCTAAGTTAGCACTGATGCTAGTCCAGCGTCCATCGCTACTTGTCGTTCTAGTTACTCTCATCTTTTCTCTATGTTTCATATTGTTTTGCATCGTTCTTGTTCCACCATTGTTCCACTGTCCATTGCTGAAGCTTACATAATCTAACTAAAGTCTTCAGTTCAATTATGTACCAATCCCCCATTGCTGTAGCTACTGTTTTTAGCATAACTACTGGAGTCATTCTCAGTGCTCCTGAACCCTACATACTTTTCTACACTTGCTGCCATTGACATGTCATCACCAACATTGTTGCCCATTGTCAAGAAGTTGTTTAATTCTGTTTACCCATTTATTAGTCAGCATCTGTTGTCAAATTGCCAACTGTCATTGTTTTAGCATGCGGCACCAATTTTTTTGTATTATATCCATCAGAATCCTAGAACTTGGGAGAGTTGCCAACCACAGCCCTTGCTCACACCATTCACCTCACTTGGCAGCATCTTAGGTGTTGTGTTTTGGTCTTACAGCCTCACATGCACTTAGAGCTTGCCTGGTGTTATCATATTGGAGCCCACTGTGAGGGGTTTCTCATAAGCAGCTACAACACCAGAATCTAGGAAACAACATGAACACCATGGCGCTTCACCAGTACTGCTGCTTTTCCCCTCCCCACCATCTACTTTCTGCTGCTCTCACCAAGCGCTTCCAGGAGCATTGATGAGCCGCTGTTAGCACTGGACTCATATTTTTTCATTTTTCCTTGACATTTCGTTACTGTTGGATGCAACGTGCCTGTCACGTGACTGTGCACATGACTTTCAAATGAATGGCTGATGGGCTTTTCTTGCTGACTGAATTTTTGGAGCTTGAGTTAAGCACTGGATCCACTCGCTTATTATGTTTTATGGAGCGCTTTCCTTATAAGATATGCCTGACTCCATAGCTTTTTAGGTATATATATAGCCTCAATTTTGTAGTATAACATCAGAATATAGCATACTGCTGCCCCTACACACTAGTGAGCTCACTGCTGTAAGAGTGCGCTCATCATTCTCCTTGTTCTGAACATACTTTTTGCTCTGAGAAGTGCGCTCTACGTGTTTTTGCTGTCATTGATGATTTAAGCGCTTGCGCTTGATTGCTTTCAATTATTTGTGCCTGATTTGCATTGCACTTCAATTATTGGTTAGTCAGCAGCTAGTACTCAGTTAGCGCTAGTACTAGCATTTACATATATGTCTGTGCTTGCATCTGCTTGTTTTTGCGACTCCTTTTTTCATTGTATTGCCCCACATGCATTCAAGTCTTTAGGTGAGCACTCATTTCTCTTCACCACTGAATTGAGTTTGTTGCTGCTTAGCCCCTTCCACAAAATTCTAGGTTAGCAGCACACTGACCAACAAGAACTTTTGAGTGCCAACACATTCAAGCAATAGGTTTCACCTTTAGTTGTCCCAAAATCAAATCTTACATAATCCCACCCATGTGCATGTTGTTGCTGTTGGTGACAAAAACTTCATTCATTGCCACTGGATTTTAGAGTGTTAGCGCTATAGTCAATATCATATCCAACTTATAGCAAATTTCCAGTGCTATCTCATAGAACCACTCTCACATTATAAACTGAATGTGTAAAGCTTTTCTAGGGTTTATCCTTTGTATGTGTGGCCCTTTCTTAGCATGCAAGTGTCTTAGAAGTGCCACACAAATTGGGTTTGCCTTTCTTAAGGTAAGCGCACCCTCAGGATAGTAGTGTTGTCATCACCATTTCAAGAATTGCCCCAGAAAAGTCTTTTTGAAGAGCTTCTTGACACTGAGGAAAACACCCTTGACAACATCATTGACCTCTTCCCCAGAAACTTAGGTTTAAGTTCCGCTCAGTCTCCACTAACTACCGCTCTACAGTCTCAACTGCTGACTCCAATCAGCAATGACCATCAGGAACCATCTGCCAACCAATGCCAAATGCTGCCACTGCCTCAACAAATAATAGTAGTCAACCATCAACAACATCAAATGGCCAATGCACAAGTAAACTGAATGCTGACATGAGGCCAGAACATGGTGCCCAAGTGGGATGAAAACAAAGCCAGAAAACCTTCACATTACTTCCATGAATTAGAATACTTACTACAGGATTGCAGCATTACTGCTGATGCTCAAAAGAAGGAGTTTGCAACCCGCTACATTGGCTACAACATGGCAGACTTGTGGATGGACCTTACCAAATTCCATGGCACATTCATGCCACCAGAGCCTGGTCAACCTCATCCTTACACTTACAAAGAATGGAAAGTGGTGGTTATCAAGTTGTGCCCTGGCGCTGAGGAAGAGGCAAAGTGGACACTCAATGACCTTGGGCAATTGGTTGCAAAGATGTTGATGCAGGGTATGATGACTCTGTATCACTTTTGAATTACCACTGCCAATTCCAACTGATTGTGTCATGGCTCATCCAACACAGTAAGATGTTCCAGAATGAAGAGTGTCATCTCTTCCAGAAGGGCATTCCATCAGCAATGTGGCTACTGATCACTTGTCATTTGGAGCTTATGCTCCCAAACCACCACTATGATGACCCTTACCCTATTGAGCAGGTTTATGAAGCTGCAAAATGGACACTAAGGGGATTGGCAACATCAGCACCAGACAGGCCAACAACAGGCTACAATGGCTACATTCCTACTTCAGCTCTAAATTCAAACCCTACTTACCTTCCTCAGCAACCAGTATTGCCACTGTTGGTAGTGACTGACAGGTATGCCAAGAAAGAGGATCTTGACACAATTGTTACAGCAATCATGGCAGCCATTGGCCAATTACAGACAACAATCACAACCCATACTAATGCTAACAGCTGTTGTCCCGCTATGCTGCCTGATGCTTGCCATTTTTGTGACCAGCCAGGACACACTATGATCTGCTGCAACAAGCTCAAATATTATATTCAGCAAGGGTGTTGCCAACGGAACTCCAAAGGAAAGGCTGTGCTACCAACATTGGTGTACATCCCTTCATATCCCAACAAGCTTCTGTTCTGTGACAGGATTGATGAGTGGCATGCTTGCAACCCTGGTAACATAGCTGCTGCATCTCTCAATGTTAATGCTACCCCAGATGTTGCTGCCGCTAATGTCCAGCAAGTGCACTCCCTGGTCCATGAAGTCAGACTAACAGAGACCCAGAGCACATTTTCACTCCTTTTGTTTTTCTATGTCAGCAATTGGAGGGAACATTTTGTAAGCACCGCTGTCTGTTGCCTTATCTGTTTTTCCTAATGCTTTAGCAATGGGAGGGTTAGTAGTTCCAGCATATGGATGCTCAGACTTGGCAGGCAGCAGCAGCTGGGGAGGGAGCTGTTTATTGTTAGCTTGCATTATATGAGGGGGGATGTCATGTTGTTTTCCCTTCCACTGTTTTTGTGGAGAGGAGACTTGGTCCAGTGTCACCGTGTGGTCAGTGATGGGCAGCCAAGATTCAAGGTCTATGGGATCAAATCCCCTGGGTGGTTGGTGGTCATTGGTTGGTGGCAGTGTAATTTTCACTGTCAGGAATTCAAGTGGCAGCGCTACTAGCTTGGATGAGCCAGTGGCAGCATTGGGCTGTAGGGGTCTGTAACAATTTAGAGATTGTTTAGGGGGTACGTCAATGCCATCAGCAACTTGATGACCAGCAGGTGTTCCCTTTAGGAGAGCCAGGTCTTTTTCAATAGCTTGGATCCTTTCAGCGTACATTAATGAATGTCAAGCTTACTGAGAAACATACTTGATACCCAGATTCCTGTCTCTATTTGTGACTTGCTAACAATGTCACCTGAACTGAGGAACCAGCTTCAGGCAGTGGTAACCCCTAAGCATAACATCATCAGTCATAAGGCCACTGTTGAGGACATACCTGATGATGATGGTGTTACTCCACTTTTCCCCTCAGATGGTCACTATTGACAGTCATAAGTTTATGTTGCATTCTAATGCTAAGTCCAACCCAATCATTGTATCTACTAACACATACATCTCTGCCAACCCAGTTGACCAGTATATGAAAATGCTGCTGCTAGACCAGGAACCTGAAATCCTTGTCATTGCAAAAGAAACGGATGCTCTATGTTCTGTCTTAATGCTTGTTGACAGCAATACATGCAGAGTGCAAACAGCACATTTGACCCATCGCTGGGTCTTGCGTGTAACGTCCTGTGCATGCTCAAGGGTATTACCCTTTATCTTCAGATATATGTAATAAGACAGCCTGCCTACAACATTCTCCTTAGCAAGCCATTTGATGTGCTTACCAGAAGCTTGGTGAAGACCCATTCCACTGAGAATACTACAATAAAAGTAACTGATCCAAACTCCAGAGAGATGCATGTTATCTTGACGTTTCCATGGGGACAGTGATGTTGGAAACAACTGCCACCACCCACACATGTTGAGACCAACAACCCAAAGATACACCAGCATCATCACCATTGGTCATGTCACAACCACCTGAGTTTTCACCCACCATCAATAAAGTGATTAGCAACAATCATGGAGATGTGGTGCTGATGCTGAAATACAACCAGCATTTGGGCAATGTCTGAGTAGTAGCATATGCACTCCTTGATGACGAGGTATTGCAATGTTGCCAAAATATTTGTAAAACTAAATCTAAACGTTATGATGCTGACACTTGTACAGAACAATTTTCTAATTTTTCATCATCTTTGTTGCTCCCCCATTCCACATACTATACAGACTCTTCCACATCCCCTCCTCACAAAAGTACCAAATCAAAAGAAAATCCAGAACTCACATATTTGTACATTACTGCTTTCAAACTTTTTCAGTGCTTAGTACCCAAAAATGTGTATTTAGTTACTGATAACTTTATTCTTGGACATGCTTCCTCCTGTTTGCATATCAATGCTGATGCAGAAGCCTTACTTTCTAGGAACACCCACTATTACAATGTGCTGGACACATGAATTATAGAGATCCTGAAGGATGTTTTATCCCCTTCCTACAATACTGCTGACCTTCATCCCAAATACACTCCTAGAACTTGTACTAACCATCATCCCAAATCCCAGACACCACAAACGCTGAATGACCCTTGTCTCAAATTATGGCTCAGTTTGTGAAGACACATAACAATGGTTTTTTTACAGACAACAAAATTAATGTCCTCATTGATCTTGTTGCTAAGCAAAACCAAGCATTTGCATGGGAAGACTCTGAGCATGGTAGCTTCAACCATCATCTTCTTCCTGTCAGTTGTCATTCTGACAATACCACATGTACCATGGAAAGAGCATAATCATCCCATACTGCCAGGCCTTGAAGCTGAAGTTTGCAAGATCATTTGTGATAAGCTCAACACCGGTGTTTATGAGCCATCTAACTCATCCTACCGCTCTCAATGGTTCTGTGTGCTGAAGAAGAACAGTAAGCTCCATATCCTCCACAGCTTAGAGCCCCTTAATTGCATCATGATACATCACTCTGGCGTTCCCCCATTTCCCAACTACATTGCCAAATCTTTTGCTGGTTGTATTTGTGGTGCAATGCTCGATCTTTATGTTGGCTATGACAAATGAATTATTTACCTTTTCTTGCGCAATTTGACAACCTTTCAGACCCTGTTTGGAGTGCTTAGACTAGTAACTTTGCTGATGGGCTGGACTAATTCAGTGCCAATCTTCTATGACAATGTTGTTTTCATTCTTCAGCTGGAGATCCCGCTGCATGTTTTATTGTTCATTGATGACATTGGCATTAAAGGCTCCAAAGATTGGAAATTGATCAATGGCATCCCAGCAAAGCATCAAGCCAACCCCAATATTTGGTTAGTGCTTTGGGAATTTTTTGAGGTCATCAATCATGTTCTCCAATGCATGAAGTATTGTGGCGGCACATTCTCTGGACAGAAGCTTGTTATGTGTGCTGAACAATTTAAGATTCTGGGTCATGTCTGTATGCCAGCTGGACACATCCCAGAGGAGTCCCGACTCATCTTACTTGAACGCTGGGGACCTTGCCAAACAATCTCTGAGTTCCGCACATTCTTGGGTACCATTGGCATTCTACGTATCTTTGTTGAGAACTTTGCCCACCATGCACATCACATCATTAAACTAATGCACAAGGATATTTCTTTCAAGTCCAGTGAACTCCAAATTGCTGCACAACAAGATTTAGTCCAAGCATTGAAAGATGCAGACCTACTCATACCGATCAACTATGAGTCACTTGATCCAGTTGTTCTAGCTGTTGATATGTTGTTTATTGCTATTGGCTTCTTCTTATGCCAGTGTGATACTAATAACCATAAGCAGCAACACTACAACAGATTTGGTTTGCTAATGCTCAATGACCATGAATCACATTACAGCCAACTTAAACTAGAGCTGTACAGTCTGTTTTGAGCTTTCCAGGTGCTAAGGATTTATGTCATTGGAGTGCACAATCTCATCGTGGAAGTCAATGCTAAGTACATTAAGGATATGCTCTCAAACCCTGATGTCCAACCATTAGCAAGCATAAAATGCTAGGTCATACACACCAAGGGCACTTTCCACATCCCTGATTGTTTGTCATGCTGTCCATGCCAGCCCAATAATCCTGAGCCTGATGATAGCAACAACAAAGTCTACGAAGACTGGATCAACTGTATGCACAGCTTCATGCACCAAATACAAATGCCACTTTTGCTTCTCCATCCTAATTATCTGAACCATCATTTCCCTCCATCCATAGAGCTTTACTGACCTCACCCAATCCTGCTTCCGTTGCCAGTAATAGCAATAATCAAAGTATTCAAATTCAGCAACACAGAGCACAATCATGTAGACAATAACAACAAGGAGAATGATGAAGTGCCCTTCCATCATGGTATTTGGTTTGCCGACAAGCTTCAGGAACTCAACAAAGACAGTTCAAACCTAATATGTTCTGTGGTTCCTAGAAGCAAGAAGGCACTAAGTGAAGAGCAACGCTTGA
>JAGGAR010024191.1:0-14472 GCA_017657315.1 Termitomyces sp. K1Ag
CCCATGAAGAAAATTTCCTTTGCTCACTCGTTCCCTTCACCTCAAACCTATTGAGCTCCTCAACTTCAACACACTTAGCCTTCGTACCTTCTACAGTCTCCTTCAACGTCGTCCCGTCCTGAATTTGCAAGACGACACTTCGGCTTATACGTGAACGGAAGGTTAAACCTACAGCATCATGTCGCCATGAAAACCCCTTCTTTAGACACACAAGCCCTGGCCAGGCGAAAGCGTTGTCGTACCTAGTGTAATTGTCATGGCCGGTAGAACTAATCTTTTTATAATCCTCCTTGCTCAGCTCAATTTGCTTGAAGTTCGAGATAGTGCGCTCCTCCTGGATGCTCTTGAGGATAACCGAGGACCCGCGATACGCGCCCCATGCAACAAGAACCTGCGCCGGCATCGCATTGAGCGTTTCGCAACCTCCGCCTCCACAAGAGTCGAGATTTCTTTAAGCTTGTGCTTGCTGATCACTGGTCATGTATGCATCAGGTCATGCCTAAAGGAAGTGAAGAGGCTTATGGTTATTACCAAGCGGGCTGTATACGGTGATATGGATATTCCTTTCCTTACAGTACGCCACGAGCTCATCTTGAGGAAGAAGGGGTGCGCTTCAATTCGATTTGCTACCTTTGAATGAATATTCTTTTAGACGAATAAAAGATTCAACGAGAAATTGACGTATGGGAACTACACCTGTAGCATTGATGATGCCTTTGAACTGTTCGATGGTAAAGTTGGATACTCCGATTGCGCGGACCTGAGGAACTACGCGTTATCTGACCGCGTTTGGGTGTAAAATGATGATGGCGTACCTTGGATGGCTTTCCAGGTGTCCACGAGGGTCGTCTGCGTTTCAATGACTGACTCGCCCACCTTAGTAAGATGGGGAGGGTTACGTTCTATTCCGTCAGTAAAGCCTTTGCACGAGAGAGGAGGGTGTCATACTGTACTTGCGTATAGCAATTACCCAATATGCACATGATCATCCCGTTTCACTCAGGCTCTCACCGTATCGAGTAGCCGGAAAATAGAACAAGCATACTGCCTGATGTACGATTTTCCTTCATCAATCTGCCCGTTGTACCCCTAGTATCAGTGTTGTTTGCGTAGCTTAAATAGGTACTAGATATTATATCAGTCCACTCCAACACCATGAAAACGGGGGGGAAAAAGGAGATACTTGCAACGCATGAACAACATATCTACGAAGGAAATCTTGTTGGCTCCTCACGCGCCATCTCCATGTTAAACCTATGAAGCTTATCAGCCGGCGAATAAGCGGATCCAGTAGTACCCCACGAAGTCGGACACATCTGGAAGCCTGGGAGGTTGATGGCAGGCATGAAAATGGAGTCTTGGCGCTTAGATGGATACGTAGATTTGGGAACCTGACCATGGCCTATGGGAAGAGGGCAGGAGAGAGAAATATGCGCAAGTATATTAGGAAACCTCGGGAAAGAGCGCGATCAACAAACACGCTGCTTTCATGCCAAGAACGTGTGTTTGCTGCTTGCCGAAGACATGCGAGAGAGGTACGTATTTTGCATTTTTATAAATGGCGGGAACGCTGTGTGAACATGGTATCTGGAGGACTTGAATTCAGGAAGACTCGAGTTTGAGAGATGCAGATTGGACGCAGATTCGGACCTCCGACCTTGGCATCCACAGTATGTTGCGACGTCAGATTACACATAGGACTTACGCAGCACGGAGTTCGAACAGTCCACAGCTGTACAGGCTGAGATATCCGCGAACAGAAATGATGCAAATAGAACTTGCAATTCGGGGCGTGCCGTACCAGGGGGGCATTTTGAATATTTTTTTGGGCCGACGTCCGCTGATCGGGAGTCGGAACGCGACCTCGTGATGCACGCACGGACCACTCACCGCAAACTCACCGTTGGATATCGGGTCACTCTTCCAGACATCTACCCCACTCCCAACAGCACACCCCGCACTGCTCTGCACACCCCTCTTAACACTGATATTGTACTCCTTGCTCTCCTACTATCCTTCGTATCCTCCTGCTATCCTGTCTTCAAGTCTCGCTGTATCGCTCTGGTCTCCTTCATATCGATTCGAATGGGGTTTGCTACCGTCCACAAGATACGACTATCTAAATCTTGGCTAGCGTTATTCTCGACTCTCACCGTCTTCCTCGAGCCTAAAATGAGCCTGGCCGAGCAGACAGTGACGCTGCCGAGAAAACTACTGACGATGTCGAGGGGAGCGGATGGTTGAGCCAAGCTGAAACATGCGTCGCGTAAACAAACCAGACTTGCCGATATGCCGCTGCAGACTTATAATGAGGCTCCGAGCCGGTCATAACCGAGTTCGAGGTTTCCACTCTACGACACAAACTCCCACAAAAGCTTTTTCTACTCCACTAGTGCCTCTCATATATTAATATCAAGCCATCAGGTTACATCTGTCCTAGCTCTATCTCAAGCTGTGCTTGTCCTGACCGTCCTCCGCTATCCTCTGGTATGACTGAATTTGTGGGATTGACCGATTTATGTCATGGAGATATCTCGACTTCAAAATTTCTTTGCGCTTTGCTTGGGCTTGTCACGATGCATGACAATGCAACGGACAGCCTAGTATCGTGTCAGCGGTACTCCGCTATCCTTTAGAAATGGCCAGAATCCACCTGTACGCAAATGACTCCCATGCCTGCTGCCGTGGATCAGGAACGAGATTACGAATGCGTATCACGGGGAATGGGTAACATGAGCCGTCTCTGAAGGGTATATATAGGAATATGTCATCATTCCCCTCCGTCCTTACTAACAACATGCCAGGAACGTTCACCTACACCTTCGATACACCCACCTTCAAAGGGACTTCCACAATACACACAGGGTGAGCGGTAGTTCCCTTCTTATCAAACTTGTCTAACTCCTTGAAGTCTTTTCATCGGCAGTAAATGGGTCGATCCGGTGGAACCTGCAACGGTTGAGTGAGTGATTGAGAGATGATGAGATCCGTTGCGCCAAGACTAACTTTGACAACCAGTGTCATCAACCCAGGTATAAGCAGTACACTGTTTTCGATCACCTTTAAATGTCTGACTTGACGTGCTTCGAACCAGCAACGGGAAAAGTCATAACCGCCGTTGCCGCAGGCTCGTCCAAGGATGTCGACATTGCAGTTGACATTGCCGAAAAGGTAGAAATTTTGATAGTGATAAGCGTCATGTGTTCTTACCTGGTCCTAAGGCATACAAGACTTCATGGGGACTCAAAGTCCCGGGAACAGCGCGTGGAAAACTTCTGTATAAGCTTGCTGATCTCCTTGAGAGGCACGTTGACGAGTTTGCTGCTCTGGAGAGTCTGAACGTCGGCAAGTGTTGTTATCAATCTGAATTTCGGATCAAATTGACATTTGAGAAACCCGACTTTCAGGAAAGATCTATGCAAACGCAAGGGGGGAGGTTCAATTTAGCATTGATTCTTTCCGTTACTATGCTGGTTGGGCTGACAAAGTGCAAGGAAAGACCATTGAGGTGATGTTCTGACACAGTTTGACATACAGAGCAACCTGATCGCATGTACGTAGACCAACGAAAACAAGCTGGCATACACAAGGCACGAGCCATATGGCGTCGTGGTACGTACGACGTTGCTTTTGGCGGATACTTATTGAACGCCTCTCAGGGCCAGGTTATCCCATGGAATGCGCCTCTGGTACAGATGACTATTGCCTCACTCAAATTGGTTCCTTACCCTCTTCCCTCCCTTAGTTGATGCTCTCATGGAAGTTCGCTCCGGCCCTCGCGACTGGCAATACCGTTGTTCTCAAGGTACGTTCATCCTACCATCACATTACCACCTTCTACTCTCTCTGACACGCTACAGCCATCTGAAATCACACCTCTCACGGCTCTACGCTTCGCTGACCTCGTGATCGAGGCTGGCTTCCCACCTGGAGTGGTAAACATAGTCAACGGTTACGGTCCCACAGTTGGCCAAGCCATCATCGAACATCCGCTCATTCGGAAGGTCGCGTTCACGGGAAGTATTCTCGTGGGACGTAAAATTCTCAAGGCTTCCTCAGAGTCGAATTTGAAAGTTGTGACGCTTGAACTCGGCGGTAAAAGTCCGACTATCATTTTTGATGATGCGGATCTGGAACAAGCTATTAAATGGGCTGCGAATGGAATTTTGTGAGTCATATTATTATATTCTATCGATGTCGTGATGTGAATTAGTGACTGGCTTTGTGGTATAGCTCGAATATGGGTGCGTAAGATGTTGAATAGTTTAAATCAATGTCACGGAATTTGCTGAGCGAGTTTCCAGGCCAGGCATGCATCGCTGGCTCCCGGATTTTCGTCCAAGAGAGGATCTACGACGAGTTCCTTGCCAAATTCACTACAATCGCAAAGAACCTCGCTGCTGCGACCGGCGATCCGTTTGTCCCTGGCACGCAACATGGTCCACAAGTCTCACAGGTCCAATTCGACGTGCGTTTGTCCCACGCCTCATATTTTGTTGTGCTGAAATATCTTATTGTAGCGTGTCATGTCGTATATTGAGTCAGGTAAGCAGGACGGTGCGACGGTACATACAGGTGGCGCGCGGCTCGGCAAAGAGGGCTATTTCATCCAGCCAACGATTTTCACGAACGCCAAGCCTGAGATGAAGATTGTCCGAGAAGAAATTTTCGGGCCTGTCGGTGTTGTTGCGAAGTTCAAAACCGAGGAGGGTAAGTCTACTTTACCATTGAACGCTATCGTCATCGTGAATCCTTGCAGAGGTCATTGAGGCGGCTAACAACACGACGTATGGGCTTGCTTGCCATATCTTCTCGCAAAATATTAGTCGTGCACTGAGAGTTGCACATTCACTCGAGGCCGGGACTGCTTGGATACGTCCTCTTCGACTTTAAGTCTCGGCATGCCATGCATGGTACTTTCTTTCTTTCAAGGTCAACTGCGCTCGGACGACAGATAAGGCCGTACCATTTGGTGGTTACAAACAATCCGGTGTTGGCCGCGAGCTCGGAGAGTATGCACTTGACATGTGCGTCTGTTTAAGTCTCATGCTTCGTGAAGGTTGCGTTGAGCTCACCGGCCTCGTTTGTACAGATACACTCAAGTCAAGAGCGTGCATGTGAACATTGGACAGATGCTTTGATCGTCGCCCTGATTCAAGGATTGCTGATATGTATATAATTCGTATGTATGTATATGAAAAGACAATAAACATGCTGGACATTTGGTATTGCACTTCCTTTCGAGGACGGAGGAACGGTGGAGGGGTATATCGATGTTGGATCTCTGAACGTATGTACATCCCTCTAAAATCGATTTCGGTTCTCGTAGGGGAAAAGGAATAGAATATGAAATTCCTTCTCATGTGTTACACCTGGAGGCCGGTAATCATCATGATGAATGAAACGAAGGTGGGTAAGAGCTCGAAGCAAGAGAGACATGCGATCCACATCTTCTAGTAAGATAAACGAGGAGACCAATAGAAAGGAGCGCTGACTCGGAGCTGCGGACCGGCATTACCCGATGACAACAAACGGCTCCAAGTTCACGCACGTGTAGATGCATCTTCATAAATTTCTCTCTACGCCCTCGCTCATTCCAGCGCTGCATCTCTCAACATCTGCGGCCTCAAACGAAAGGATTGCGATTCATGTATGTGGTCTACCTTTTCTTTTGACACGTCGAAGTCGCTTACAGAGCGTATGTAGCTCAGAGACACGTCCGATCTCTTGATGCCTCGAATCCTCAAACTCAAATCTTATTTTCCCGCCATTTCAAGACCCAAGATCCCTCGATAACCCTGCCAACACACTATGAGGACACTTCTCGTTAGCGATTTACTATCAAGTACTCGACATCCTCCCATCCTAACCCTTCGTCCTTGCCCGGCCCTCTTCAAGATACGGTACGGCCTTCCTTATGTTGATCTCTCCTACTCATCTCTGATTCTCTTACATAGCTCGCACGCAGAGGCCAAAGCCGTTGGTATACCCACCAAATCACCTCAACTCGACCACGCGATCGCTGGCTACTTGTCCCATGGCGCAGGTAAGCCTCCCTCCTTGTTTCGAAATCCGTCTTTTTCTGAATCTCGGATCTTTGATAACCTCATGAGGCGCCGAGGCAGACGACGTCAGTCGTGTGGAGGGATACATTACGCCTCGCAGTCGAGTATCCACGGTGCGCTCGTTCGCGTATATTCAAGGTTTCCAAGACTAATTGGTGCTTGTAAGAGCGACCTCGTTGGACGGCACCGAACGATGTGTGATCAACGTAGATGATCTTGCGTATATTTTTTTCGCAATTCGCTCATTGAATATGTACTTGCTTTCTATTTCTATGGGGATATTTGAGGCAGGCGGCCATGAAGGTCTGCTAACTCTGGACAAGGCCCAACGCGACGCGGTCAAGGCGAATGATACGTGCTACCTTCTTGTTTCAGTTGCGGTGGGATAGTAGCTAACAATGATTCGTTGGTTTCGTACTTACATCAAGGTATGTTTGTGCTCACCCAGTTTGCGAGCTGTGAGCCCTGATGCGTATCCTATCTACCCAGGTGACTTGGAGTTGGTGTACTTAGCAGAATTCGGTAGTCTTAGTCTGTCACGGGACGACGGGGTGAACTCAGCACGAGGTAGGTTTCGCTCCTAAGCCACACCAGCATGAATACTTACTCGCATATACCCTGCCTTTCTCGTCCCAGGATCGGAAGCTTATAGCGTTCAAATCCTCGATCTGGGTTCGTTCTGTTTTCTCTAGCCAGATGCTTATTGACTCAAATTCCTATGCAGACCAGTACATATCGGAGGGCAAGAACGTTGACGTACTTAGAACCGGCGCGGTGAGTGTTTGCGAGCGTGAACGGTACGCCTCCCTCCTTGCTTCGGACCCACCTTTCTCTGAGCCTTGGATCTTTGGTAACCTCAGGCGCCGAGACAGGGACACATTACGCCTCGCAGTCGAGTATCTCGGTGGGCTCGTACATATATATTCAGGTTTTCATTGAACAAGTTCCCGGTACTCGACTTCTAACGACGTTGGGTCAAGAGACAGCACATAGATGATTGTTCATCGAGCATCTACTGACCTTTATGGAGATATTCGAGGTGGTCGTGTAGGTCTAGCTTTGGATGGGCCGGCTCAACGCTACGCTGTCGAAGGAATGGTACGTGCTAGTTCTTCCTCGTTTCAGTTTCGGTGGGATAGGAAAATTGACGATCGTTCCTTTTAGATAGGTTTACAATTGATCTTGACGATGACTCGTTGGTCTCGCACTTACACCACGGTACGTTTGTGCTTATCCGCTTGCGAGCTGTGAGCCCTGATGTGTATTCTATTTACCCAGGTGACTCGCGGTCGGGATACTCAGCAGACTCTTGTCTTGGTCTGTCACGGGGCGACGGGGCGAATTCAGTGGGAGGTAGGTTTCGTCCCCAAGCCACACCAGCGTGATTACTTACCCGCATATACCCTGCCTTTTTCGTCCCAGGATCATCAGCTTATAATGTTCAAGTCCTCGATCTCGGTGGGTTCTGCTTTCTCTACCTAGATGCTCAACAACTTATATTTCTATGCAGACCAGCATATATCAGAGGACAAGAAGGCTAACGTACTTAGAAGCAGCGCGGTGAGTGTTTCCCAGCATGAGAGGATCGCATCACTTGTACTGAACGTTATCACTCTTGTCATTAGAAACGGAAGAGGCTTCGAAGCGCTTTCATGCGCATGCACAACATACATCAACGATCCAGCGTCTTCTCAAAACGCGACGCTCCGACGTGTTTGTTCTCCTGCCTTTCAGTCCGTTCTTCTCTCTTACGCAATCCGGCAGATCTCGACATCCTGAACTTTGTACTCACCTTCGACCACCCCATCTCGGCGTTAAAAGTACGGCCTGGGACTGGACAACTAGAGCGTGAAAAAGGTACGCGAGGCGGGTTATGACGGGCGATCAGGTGAATCCAGCACGGGTAGGTCTCGCACCTAAGTCGCGCCAGCATGATCGCTTACTCGCGTATACCCTGCCTTTTCGTCCCAGGACCATCAGCTTAAAACGTTCAAGTCCTCGATCTCGGTTCGTTCTATGTCTTCACTACGCATGTGCTCAGTGACTTATATTTCTATTCAGACCAGTATATATCGGAGGACAAGACGGCTAACGTACTTAGAAGCGGCGCGGTGAGTGCTTCCAAGCATGAACGGACCGTCTTATTTGTACTGACTGATATCGAGTAGCGGAAGAAGCTTCAAAGCGCTTTTATGCGCACGCACAACATACACCGACGATTCAACGTCTTCTTGAAACGATGCTCCGACCCATTCGTTCCCTTGCCTTTCAGTCTGTTCTTCTCCGTTACTAAGCGGTCTCGCAGATGTCCGGATCCCTGAACTTTATGCTCGCCTTTGAGCATTCGATCGACCTTGGCGATCTGCGAGCACGGATTGGAAGAATAGAGCATGAAAAGTTCCGCGGGGCAGGGTGTGAGGGATGAGGCATCAGCATGAGCCGTTTGCGAAGAATGGGAGCATTTATGAGGAGCTTTAGGAGAGGACTAGTGCGCTTTGTATTTTGTTTTTGAGACGAGAAGCTGATCGTGATGTTTCTGAGCAGGCAGTTGCGGCATGGGTCTCAAGGACGCGTCATGTGGCGTAGATCGATTCGGTAGTAAAGACAAATGTCTTATTCGAGGTTCGTTCCCCCCGCTTTCGCTGGACGGCTTACGCAAGGGCTGAAAACCGATGTGTCGAGGGAGGTGTACTCCGTCATGAGTGTTCGGTACTCAGTGAACGAGATGTGTTTCGTAGTTTCTATGAGTTCCATGTTAATAAACGCTCGATGGATACTCTACACTGTGATATAGGTGCTTTCTCCCTGTTTAATCGCACACAGCGTGATCACAGTACTTACAGTTTGGGTTCGGAGTTGAGCTTGGACAGTTTCATTCGAGGGACAGGACATGAAACTGATGTTGGCCAGGCTGATGGAAACCATTAGAGTAGCACAAAATTCAGTAGTTGACAGCGTCCCAGTTGAATCCATTCCATTTTATGAGTTTATTTCTAGAGATTGCTGGCATGATTACTTACCTGCGTAATGATATACCTCCTTCGTTCCAGGACCATCAAATCACAACCCGATCCTCTACATGTGTGTAAAGCACCTTATTTTTGACACGGCTAGAGCGCGCTGCACGACATTCAAGATTAGATTCTAGGGTAATGAAGACATAGTGTTTCGTATACATTAGGATGTTATGGGAGAGTCTAATCCTGCGGCGTGTCAACTGCAATCGGTGCTCATTCCAGGCCAGCTTAACGACAACCTGATTGATGCTTTTAACAGTGCACCTTGTATTAGATGTGAAGCCTTCATAACGAAGACAGGTTGTAAATTGTGCTGCGTGCGGTGGGGGAGTCGCTGTACAAAGGAAGTCTGAAGTTAGTTTCGGGGCTCTTCAATGGTCAGGGTTACTAGACTTACTGTGATTGTGGGGCCTGGGCATGCCGCATTGACGTTGTGAGATGGATTTGGAGTTGCGTCGGAGTGTTATTCAGTCCCGCATACGATATAATAAGCTACTCAGACTGTCCAACGATACGCCTGTAGATCTGATACGTCATATTACAATTATGAGATGTATCCATGCATGTGGAAGAAAGCCTCGCAAGATTCGATATTGTGGTTGAGCGCAGGTGAAGCGAGTGAAAGTAGTTTTTGTATGGCGGTGGGTAAGTTTCGATCAACTGTCGGCCACTAGCTTTGGATTCCTGATTCCTTCACTTTTTGTTTGTAAAATGTGATATGCGCGAATATATACATACTCGTTCACTAAGAGGCAGAAACGTTAAACTGTCGTTCTCCTGAAAAAAAAAAGAAAAGAAAAGAAAAAAACAATCCCGCCTGAACGGTAAATGCACCAAAGACACCATAGCCCCTTCCAGAGCCGACTCGGACACTTTCAGACAAAAATGACATGGAAGACGACACATCGCCAAACGAACCTCCGGCCCCGCCGTCTCCACCTACGATGTACTGCTGGATCTCCACCTCGTGCGTCCCTTCCTCTCCCTCCTAAAATTCCTCGACATCCCGATTATATCCTCTTCTCTTATACACGTTGAGACTCTTGTGAGGCGCGTAACTCTACTACAGAGTTGTGTACCCCTACAATCGAACACGGCCCACGTATTAAGAAGGGGGTAGACAGTCTGAATTTTTAACTTAGATATAATTGAATGAAACTCGGAAAGATTGCTCACTGAGAAGGGAAAGAAAATATTTGAAAGAATTTGGAATGCAACTTCAGAACTAAATGAAGTGTTCAGAAAAAATTGCGAAAGACATGTCACAAGCTAGATCAGTGTTGTTAAGTATTTCAAGTCAATTTCAAGTTGTGTAGTATATCTATAATCTGCTTGACTTACCTGGAAGGCACCATACAAGGCACCAGAATCTACCAAGACAAATAGGATAGTCCTTGCCTGAAACAGTTGCTGATGTTTGTTCCTGATATGTGCTCTTAGAAACTTTGAATGATTCCTGTTGTAACAGGTGTAATTGGAACCTAAATACAATAGGTGTATTGAGGGCTCGAGAATCTCACCAGAGGGTCCAGCCAATAAATGAAGTCGCAACCAGGTTTGTTAAAAAAGATAATGGGATAGGCATATCGGTCCAAATCAGAAATGGAAGATTGTCCAGGAGAGCTACGAGCCTGGACCCAGAAATTGACTGAAAAATAAGGCTTGATAATAAATTTCCTATGCACACAGAAAAATTGTTACTGGGAGATGGATAGAGACAGGCTTAGTGGCACATACCAAAGGAGCATGCACAGAGTCCAATTGACAAATACAAACCCCACCGGCGTCTCTCGAAGATAGCCCAGGCACGCCATATGATGAAAGCATCATTCGAAACAGGTTGTATGCGCAGTGAAGGTGACTAGTAGATTTTGACAATGGAGGAACTTACAGGAAGAAAAGAAAACCATATGGATGCGATGTTCAATGGAATCAGTTTTTCGCTGCTAACATCCATTCGTTCTGCCAAGGGGATGGCCTCGATCCGCAAGAATCCCAACACAACCAATTGTTCCTTTAATGTCACGAAGGTGGAACCCAGCATTGCCACTAAACCAAGCACACATATTATTAATTCTGCTTGTGAGCGGAGGCCTCGCCTATGTTGGCTGATTAAGGTGAGACAGGGTCAAACAGGAAGTCGACAGATGTGCTGCTATACCTGATGTGGTGGTATATGACCATTACAAAGATTGCTATAGATATTCCTAAAAGGCAGAATCTCATCTGAGATATGTACTAGTACAATAAACATGATATGTAGGGTTCAACCCACGCACCAGTACATAGTAATACAGTTGAATTTCCTGCAATGGCCTGTTGAAGGAGATTTAGGCCCATGTCACGCACTATCTCTCGTTCTTCAGGTGACATGGATATTCACAAGAGATACTGCAGAGATCTCCCGATGGAAAGCAGATAGAGGTCTTGCAGAGATGAGGCTCTTGGCTGGAAAGGTTGACTGGAAAGTTGACCTTAAATACATACAACGATTCTATTGTGAACAGTCTGATCATAACGATCATACCAGGAACAAGTTTCAAAGTCCTTCAGGATGGATACTAGCCTTCCTCAAATGATATATATGCTTGCCATCTGAGATCAAATGGCAATTCAAGTTTCAATGCAACGCAATAGTTGGAAATCAGCCGCAGTTATCAAACACATCATAGGAACAAATATAAAAGAACGATGCCCATCGCCACCTGTCACAGTCAAAGATAGCCCAGGCCCCATGGACGCTAGATAGTTATGGCGTCATTGAAAACTAACTGCAGCGGAGCGATGGGCTTAGTATGAGTCAGAAAGTGAGTTCAAACCAAGTGTTGAAACTCACGAGAAAGGTAGAAACCCACGTTATTGCAGTGTACATTGATGCAATTTGCATTACGGAGGAGGACTGGCAAGGTGGACAAGTGGAGATGAATCTCAGATGATGTGTTGCCGTCTGAACTCAATCAAGACGATTGTTCGAGCCTACATGTATCAGTTTCCTGCCAAGCATTTGTGAGCGCGGTGGTCTCAGGACGGTGTCAGAAGGAATCTAGAAGATGATAGAGTTATCCTGCGGAGCGAGTTTGATGGAGTCAACTGAGGTCGATCAGAGGAAATAGACCTGTTACAGATGGAAGTCAATGCTAACATACCCTCCTTCTTGATAGAAAGAATGACTAGTTCTAGCTCGAGCGCAGGATCATCTAGTCAATCGCGCGGCATGCAATTGCCCTCTAATGGCGAAGGGTGTATAGGGGTTAACGTTCACATCATCTCTGTAAACTTCGTGTCAGTCACGCGAACTCGCACTGAGTAATGTTGTACTGCTCATACTTATAAGGGCGGGCTTGCTTCCAAAATCCAGCCAGGTAAGATGGACAAGGCTGCAGTGATACCGGTAGCCTGACTCGGGCCTGCGGACCTGTATTACCTGAGGTTGATACAAACAGCTCAGGTCGTGAAATGACTTGACTCTCACGCATACATGCATTTTCGCGAATTCCTCTCTGTGCCCTCGCTCATTCCAGCGCTGCAACTCTTATCATCTGAAAGGATTGCGATTCATGTTTGTCTCTCGTGCCTGGTAAAATCTTCTCTTTTGTCACGTCGAACTCGCTTACAGAGCTCACAGACAACGCGTCCTATCTCTCGATGCCTCGAATCCTCGTAAACATTATTTCCCCATCATATATCAATTATCGAGCTTCAGGACCCAAGATCCCTCGACCACCAACACACGACGAGGACACACTCGACAATCGTCCCTCTCTCCCATCCTAACCCTTCGTCCTTGCCCAGCCCTCTTCAAGATGCGGTACGCCCCTCCGTTCTTTGATATCTTCTAGCCCGCCCTTGACCCTTACATAGCCCGCAACGCAGAAGCCAGTGTCGTTAGCCTATCCACCAAATCACCTCAACTCGACGACGTGAGGCTACTTGTCCCATGGCGCAGGTACGCATCACTCCTCCCTTCGAACCCATCTTTTTCTAAGCTTTAGGTTTTTGATAACCTCAGGCGCCGAGGCAGGCCACGTCACTGGTGTGGAGGGATACATTACGCATCGCAGTCAGGTATCCACGGTGCGCTCGTACTCATATATTCAAGATTTCTGAGACTAATTGGTGGTTTTTAGGACTGAAGAAGTCCCAGTACTCGACTTCCAACAACGCTGGGCCAAGAGAACAGCCCGTACATGATTGTTCATTGAACGTCTACTGACTTTCATGGAGATATTCGAGGTGGTCATGGAGGTCTAGCTTTGGATGAGCCGGCTCAATGCTACGCGGTCGAAGGGAATGGTACATGCTAATTCTTCCTCGTTTTAGCTTTGGTGGGATAGTAATATCGAATTTTCTTCCTTTTTTCGACAGGCTACAAAATCGATGTTGACGATGTTTTATCAATTTCGCACTTACATCAAGGTACGTTTGTGCTCGCCCATTCGCGAACTGCGAACCCTGATGTGTATCCTGTTTCCTAGGTGACTTCGGTCGGGATACTTAGCAGAATTTGGTCTTGATCTGTCACAGGGCAATGGGTGAATTTGGCGGGAGGTAGGCTTCGTCCCCAAGCCGCACAACATGGTTGCTCACTCGCATATACCCTGCCTTTTTTGTCACAGGATCGTCAGTTTATAACGTTAAGTCCTCGATCTCGGTTCGTTCAATGTCCTCTACTCAGGTGCTTAGCGACTTATATATTTCTATGCAGACCAGCATATATCGGAGGGCAAGACCGTTGACGTACTTAGAAGTGGCGTGGTGCGCGTTTCCGAGTATGGAAGGATCGTGTCACTCGTACTGAATGATATCTAGTAACGGAAGCGGCTTCGAAGGACTTTCATGCGCACGCACAAGAGACCGACAATTCCGCATCTTCTTGAAACGCAACGCTCCGACCTGTTCGTCCTTATACCTTTCAGTCCGTTCTTCTCCATTACTAAGCGGTCTCGCAGATGTCTAGATCCTGAACTTTGTGCTCGCCTTTGAGCACCCCATCTGGGCGTTTTATCAGTACGGCCTGGGACTGGACAAGTAGAGTGTGAAAAAGTTATGCGAGGCGGGGTATGACGGGCAACGGGGTGAATTCAGCGGGAGACAAGTAAGTTTCATTCATAAGCCGCACTAGCAAGATCGCTTACTCACGTATACCCAGCCTTTTTCGTCCCAGGATCGGAAGCTAATAACATTCAAATTCTCGATCTCGGTTCATTCTGTTTTCTCTACCTAGATGCTGAGTGACTTATGTTTCTATGCAGATCAGATTGGTATGTAGCAGAGGGCAAGACCGTTGAGGTGCTTAGAAGCGGTGGGGTGAGGGCTTCCGAGCGTGAACGGACCATCTCATTTGTACTGAATGATATCTAGCAACGGAAGCGGCTTCGAAGTACTTTCAT
>JAGGAR010024192.1:0-14419 GCA_017657315.1 Termitomyces sp. K1Ag
TGTTTCCTGAGCAACACAAAGAGCATTTCTTGGCAAACACCAAAAGACAAAGCACAAAGGTTTCTCAAGAAATATCTTAACATGTGCCTTCCAAGGAACATCCCCAAAACATTCAAATTCTTTCTGGTCTGTTTCAGGAGATAAATACCAGAATAATTTTTCACTTTTCTAAATAAACACACACAAAATAATTCAAATTTTTCTGATATTTTTCTAAAATAGTAGTTTGTATGTTTCTTGAGAAAAATCAGACAGAAATTGAAAGACATGTTTCTGTCACACTTTTCTCAAGAAACACCCTACAGTTCCCAAAGTGTTTATAATACTGCACCAACATGCACACCAAGCCGAATGACGGAGGAATTGCTCCAACAGTCACAGTTTCGATATCCACAGCTGGGGTCAGTCAGCAGATAGGAACTTATGAGAATATACCATTTCTGACATCAAGTTTGATTATAATGGCTGTGAACTAGTTTGTGGTCATGAACTAGCGCTTGTATGATAATCAGCACGATAAGATATTGAAGGCTTGTTCTGGAAGGAACCCGGGCCAACACCAGCCACGGCAGCATCGCACTACTACTAGTACTACTTTGTAACACCGTAACTTGAAGAGGCTACTTCGAAGTGGGTCTCATCTACTTACGCGCAACCAATCCTCCGTTAGCATCTCCCTCTTCTTTTCAGCTTCTTTTTATGACTGCCTACTTCTGAGAACGATTGTCTTGCGTCTTACTTGCATCTCCCTTACCAACTTCCAAGCTCCAAAGTGGTCAGACTTTTTTGGAACAGTCGCGCTTCATTTGCACCGAATTCCAACCAGTATACCCTAGCGCTCATCTATTGACACGGTATCTGCACTCTGCAAATTTATGCCGGCTTGTGATCCGGAGGCAATGCTTTGCCTAAGATGACACAGCTTCTGCTTGCAGCACATCCTCTTCTGCTTGTCCTCGATCCTGCCACTTACATAGTATGCTTACAAGTTACAGGCAATGGCCTCTTCCTCTTCTGCTGCTACTCCTGTACAATCATGACGACTCCGCAAGTTCTGGCCTTTTGGATCAGTAATCGCCATTAAAGTTACTAGAAAAATGCAAGACGTTTGGTTGGACAATCTCATAGCCACAGCACAAGGACTTTGAGATGCAGGTGATGTGACATCGTGCCCTCCTTTGAAATTTGCAGCGGCTATTGTGGTGCAGATACTTCAGAGGGTACAGGTATGCCTCAACACTTATTCTATTGCATATGATGTTTAGGTTGCCAATTCGTACGTACAGTCTGTTCGCAAAAACGAAGACGATTTCAAAGATCTTTCTGAAAATCTTCTTGGTGTCATAACTACGATAAGAGATAAATCTCTTTCATTTCCAAAGGATCGTCCATTGCCATCCAAGTTCACCAACGAGGTCCAAAAGTTTACAAGGTATGCCTGCTTACCGCTCACTATACCCATGTGAATGCTTAAAGATGTTTGGTACAGTGATTTGGTTGTCCTGCAGACCAAGATCAATGACAGTGTATGGGTGGCTAATAGCTGGACCCGTTACCTCAGGTGCAGAGAAATTGCAAACACAATTATGCAATACAATGCTAAGGTTGACCATCTACGGTTAAACTTCATAGTGGGCTTTTGATAGTCTAGTCAACTTCAAATTAACTGATCTCTCATCAGCTTAGCATTGTCGCGTCAACATACAAAAAACAGTGTACAAAAACAACATTCCTCAGCACCTTGAATACACCGTAAATCTTCTCTACTTTGTCGATGTGATGAATGACAAGACATCTGTATCAATAGATCAATGTTCGACCCCCAAGGTAAGCATGGATGTTGGAATGCAAGGACTGATTGAAACACAATTCATACATGCTTAAAGCAATTTGATGAGTTTGTCAGATACCGATTTTGCAGACGGTTGGGACACCAGGTGGTTGACAGAGGAGATTACGTGCTCTCCCTCTTAGAAGTTGCTGGAACTCAACTAGCTCTTCAACGGTCCAGTTCAGCTTGGGTAGTTGTCAAACCTGGAGTCACCATTACAATGAGCATTGTTGCCAAATCACAAGCAGTGAACCTCCATATTGATACTCATCGGTGCCCCTCATGCCGCCTTGTGTGTGATGATGCTCCTTTGGATGATGAAGCCAAATGGTGATTCCAGAACCAAAGCACGTCTAGTTGTTTCTGGTTATTCAAATTTGCACTAGCCCCTATTGTGCGATTTTGTTCCGTGTATCTCAAGCGACAATCGAAGAAGACGAACCTGTCAATGAGGCAACTCAAAATAATGTCGACGCCTCTCATAAACCTTCTTTGTCCTCCATCCAAACGCACAACAATGAGGATGATGATCTCCGACATTTTCGTTGTTTCCATGTTGTACTGGAAACATCGGGTAAGGAGGTGAACAAGAATCAAGATGACAGGCAGGAAGGCCATGACAATCAAAACGATAATCACCATGATGACAGCAAAAACGATCACGAGGGCAAAAATGGAGGTGGATCTGTGATTGCATCGCTACCCACTCAGAGAAACTATAATCACGAAGGTGGATCTGCGATTGCATCGCTACCCATTCGGATAAACCATAGGGCTGTGCTCAATGCTATTGTCAAAAAATTTCGATTCAAGTTATCTTACCAAGATTATTGCGTTGGCCCTCCTTACAATAATTACTGGACCTCCACAGTGTTTAGTACGTCCTTCCTGCCTTGTGGCTGTTCCATCATCGAATTCATCAATACTTACAGTTGATGAGACACCCTTTGGGTATGGATCAGGGCATGACAAACGTTCTGCTCACAAAGCAGCGTCTAAAGAGGTAGTTGAATTCTTGGAAAGCCAGGGATACCAGCCTTGAAGATATGCGATCCGGCAGGTGGTTCAGATCCACGTATCTCTTCATCTCTAACTCCTTCATTCCCTTTGTTCTAAACAATACTTTCGTACATCTTTGATCCTCAATCCGTACTAGTCATGAACAGTACAGTACCTTCATTCAAATGAATCACTGTGCTCCAGAGAGTTGATACCTTACGCCGACACAATGCTATTACACAACGTGTCTGGGTTGGGTGCATTCTCAGTACATACGAGCTTGTTGATTTACCCAAGCCCTCCTTGAGTGCTTGAGCATGCCTACTGACTCAGGCTCCGAGGATCCGAGGCTTAACTTGAATGCAAAATTGCACAGTCAAGGGAAATGCCGTTCTTGTCAATGAGGTTAAGGTAAGTGTCTTGAATTGAGTACCGAAACCTCTCTTTCTGGTCATATCAGCACAACATATTCAATGGCCAGCTGATGACGCAGCCGAATGTCCACCTTTTGTCTTAATAACTTACATTTAACAAGTTCAAGGAACTTTGAAAGTCTTGTGTGTGTGTTTTTTTTTCATTTTTTCGTCTGTTTTATTTCGAGTTCTGGACTTGTACTTCTGCCGGTGATGTTAATGATGCTGAGGTGATTCCCAGGCTTGGCGTTACTTTCTCCTAAGCGTGGTGAGAGCAAACCCTGAGCTCGAACCTCGAACTGTGAACAGCACCGTACGCTGTGCGCTTCGAACAAATGCCATACCACCTGATGTAGGTAGGTGTATTGATACACCACCTCTGATTACGACAAACATCTGATGCAACAACACCTCTACATCGCAAGCCTCTGTTTCAATATGTTTCCTCTACTTACAACTTACTACGTGTGTATCTTTGTTGTAATTAGATGCTCAATACATATGCTTACTCCCCTGAGAGTTCTATATTAGGTACCTCAAGTGCTATGGCCCCCACTCATCATCGAGTACGTCACCGCCGCCACGCCCTTGATTACCATTCCTGGACACTTCCAAGTGAGATCTTTGGCCCAGATCAAGGGGCTCAATTTAGGCATAAAGGTGGCAGTCGGGGGCAGGGTTTGTTTCTGAATAGGGAAAAAAATACTATTGATACTTGCACTGTACACTATTGATACTTGAATACACTCGCACTGTACAAAAATTTACTAATATCCATCTGTTTGTGTCTCAAGATTGCCGTCAAGTTCCTCCTCATCTGCCTGGGCCTCCTCCTCCTCGATATCAGTGGGAATGATAATACCTGTGCCCAACTGAACAAATCGGGGATATACCACCACAAATGCTGACATCAGTTCTCTAGCAACCTGTACATCTGAGCTTGTTCAAATTGTTGGACAGGAGATTGCAGTACATGTTGAGGACAGGAACCAAACACATGATACATGCAGACTTGGAGGGAAAAACTATACAGCTCACAGTAAAAGATCAGATGCGGACATCGGAACACCTTACTACCAACTGAGGTGAGTCTGAGTCCCATACCTACAATTTACGGTACACTGATACGTACTTAGTATTTATCTGCAACAGGTACATAGATCAATACAGTCGTTATACTACCGACTGAGTATTTATCTGCAACAGGTTATAGGCCCTGTGCCACTCAGTAAACCCTGAACGACTCACCGAAAATTTTTTCTGACCCCACCCGACCCACCCAAGACCCCACTGTACCCATGGCACAGAACCCGAACTTGTTCCTACTACCGACCAAAGAGAAATTTGATGGCTCTCACTGGCTGTCCTTTAAAACAACCCTGACTGAGGCTGCCCACGGCCGAGGATTGTATGGGTACCTGACAGGCAAAATTACATGGCCTAGGGACACATCCCCCAAGAATATAACCCCCACCGCATGGTGGGGGGACCCGAGCCCTACCCTTGCTGAGTGGATGCAGCGCGATGCCTATGCATGCAGTATGGTCACCCTGAATGTCGTCAACCCTGTCGGGGCAGACATCAAACTTGACGGGTCCACAGCTGAGGCTTGGCGATCACTTACCGAGTTACACAACGCTGCGACAGACCTCGGCCTGCTCCATGCTGAGGAGGAGTTGAACTCCATCAAGTACTCTGATGGTGCGAGTATTGAGGCACATTTCCATGCGATGCGCATGGCATGGGCAAAGGCAAACAGCCAAGGCGCTGGGATCAACGATAAGAAGTTCAGGTCATACATCATTAAGTCAATGCCAACGAGTTGGGCCCCAGTGACTGGCGCATTGATGATGGAGAAGTCCTCCACTGATGTATGTGTCAGGTTGACAAACCATGCACTGCCTGTCCATGGCCCGTCTGTCATAGCCCTGGCAAAGTCAATTCATGCACTCTCAACACAATCTGGCAAAGCACAGGTTAAATGCAGCAACCCTAACTGCGGCAGGACAGGCCATACCAGTGACAAGTGTTTTTGAAAGGGTGGGGGTATGGAAGGCCAGTACCCAGACTGGTGGCGCAAGAACAGGGGCGGGTCTCAGACTGGCTCCCAGACCAACTCATTGGTGGGCTTGCAGGGCACCACCTCCACCGGGACGCAGGCGCCGCAGGTGAACTCAGCAGTAATGTCGGCTAGTAATGCGAACAACCCTCAGTGCCTGGCATTTGCGAGTGTGATGGGTGACGTAGGATCACTGACTACCTACACGGATTCTGTGGCAAACCGCCACTTCTTTGTTGACAGGAACAATTTTGAGACCTACCGGGAGCCAGACCCTGATGATTGCAGAGGCTCGACGGTGGATAGAGGGGGTGATTTCTACGTTGCCGGTACTGGACGTGTCTGTAAATGGGTGGTCTATGATGACAGGCCAGTTGAGCTCACCTTTGAGAATGCTCTCCATGTCCCCAACTTCACACCCAACCTCATGTTGATTGGGGCCCTCTGCAGGAAGGGCTGCCGGACCCTGTTTGAGCCTGACGGTGCTACGTTCTATGCGCCTGATGGCAAACCATTCATGCACGCTACATTTGCCACTGACACAATGTTCCAGGTGGGGTTTGTGCCCCCGCTGCCAAAGGCCATGCAGGCACGTTCACTGAGCCACCCAGTCAATTTTGAAACCTGGCACCGATGTTTGGGCCACATCAGTGAGGGGACGCTGCGTGAGATGGTCAGGAAGGGTGTCGTCAAGGGTGTGAAGATTACCAGGATGTCGGTCAATGGCAAATGCAAAGACTGCATTATGGGGAAGCAGTCCCACCAACCATTTGATGCTGAAGTGGTTCCTGAGTCGGAACCCTATGAACGTGTAGCATTTGACCTGTTTGGTCCAGCTCACGTGCAGACTACAGGTGGTAAAATCTGGATGATGACGGCTGTTGACCAGGGAGGGGCAGAAAGTGATGTGTGGTACCTGGTGAACAAAATGATGGAGGCCACTGTGGTGTGTCTTGAGGCATTTGACACAAGGGCTGAGAATTAGTCAGGACGGAGGATTAAGAAGGTTCGCAGTGATGGTGAGAAGGAGTTTGTCAATGAATTGTGGGAGATGTACTGCACAAAGCGTGGCATCATCCGCAAGACAACTCCCCCACACTCCTCCTCTTCCAACAGCGTTGCTGAGCGAAAGAACCGAACCATTCTTGACCTGGGGAGGAGCATGCTGAGTGACTCCCGGCTCCCTGCACACTACTGGGGCGAGGCCACATCAACCGCCGTTTACATCCTGGATTTTGTTCTGAGCTCGCACCACCCTGGCAAGACACCGTATGAGATCTGCACTGGCTGCAAGCCTGATGTCTCGCACCTGAGGCCCTTTGGGTGTGTGGCATACGCAAAGATTCCGAAGGAAGATGGGGGTAGCAAGCTGGACGCAAGATCCGTCAAGTGCGTTCTTGTGGGCTACTTTGGGGTCGGCGATTACAAATTGCTGGACTGGTCCATGGGGAGGATCTTCCAATTGCGTGACATTGTCTTCGAAGAAGGCCATGGACATCGGACGATGCCTGACAACCATGGTAGTACTGCGGCTGACCTGTATGAAATCTTTGACATCCCCACTGACAACGCTGCAGATGACATGGGCGAGGCAGTCCAGGCCAGTGTGGAGGGGGAGGACAGCGAGGAGGATGTGCCAACAGTAGCTGTACCACCATCCCCTGAGATGGGCATGGCTGAAGTCGAGCCCAGGCAATCTTCGAGGCTCCAAGCACGGCTGGTGCAGGCCCCCCCACCTGAACCCCGTCGATCCTCACGTATTCGGAACCCGTCCTCCATGGCTGTCAGAGCAGAAGAAACTGAGAGGGAGATTGAGAATGCAGCAGCTCGTGGTATGGAGTGGGCAACGGATAACAAGCCGGCAGCAATGGCCGCCACGACTGGTGAGGTGGATGCTGATGCATGGGTGCCAAGGTCATACTCAGAGGCGATGCGGAGGCCAGACTTGTGGAAGCAACCAATGGATGAGGAAATGGAAAGGATGCATGAGTGGAAGGTGTGGACATTGGTCAAGCGGCCTGAGGGGGCGAGGACGATGAAGAATTGGTGGACTTTCACGTTGAAGTATGATGGTGACAGGAAGGTGGTAGCGAGGAAGGCGAGGCTAGTTGCGAAGGGTTTCTTGCAGATACCAGGTGTCAACTATTTTGCCACATATGCTTCAGTCGTGAAATACGAGTCACTCCAGATGAACCTCGTCATTGGAACGGTCCTTGATTATGAGATGTGGCAGATTGATTACAAGAGCACGTATCTGAACGCCCCCATGCAGGTGCCTATCCTCATGGAACAACCGGAAGGGTATGAGAAGAGGCCGAGCAAAGTGTTCCGCATTGATGTGACAGCTGGTGAACGGGTTTGGGGGAGCGGTGGACACATGGATGATGAGGGTGATGATGATAGGAAGAGCCTGGTGGCACTGCTTGACAAGGCGATATATGGCATGATGGATGGCGCAAATAACTGGTGGAACACACTAGACGATGATATGAAGAGGCTGGGATATGAGAGATCTGAGGCAGACCAGTCAGTAAGAGTGAGGGAGAGGGATGGAGAGAAGAGCGTGACAAGCACGTACACTGATGACATGTCTGGAATGTCGAGTTCGAAGGAGGAAAGTGAGTGAGCACACAGGGAGCTGGGGGAGAAATTCCAGATTAAGGACCTTGGGGATGTAAAGTTTGTGCTGGGGATCCATGTCATGAGGGATTGGGAACGCCGCATGTTGATGCTGGATCAGGAGGAGTACATCAAATGAACACTTGAGAAGTATGGGATGGCTGACTGTAAACCAAAATACACCCCAATTCCACCAGGAATTGTCCTCAGTCACTCCCAGGGACTACAAACACCTCAAGACCACTTCTACATGCAAGACAAACCCTACATGGAGGTGCTGGGATCCATTATGTACACCCAGATTGGAACCCGCCCAGACATTGCATTTGCCATGGCGTCACTTAGCTGATTCAGATCGAACCCTGGGAAATCTCACTGGCTCGCTTTAGTTCACGTCATGCAGTACCTGAAGGCAACAGCACATTACAAGTTGCGGTATGGCGGTGACAGATACAATGACTACACCCCCTGGGGATATTATGACTCAGATTTCACATCAGATCCTGACATGTGTAAGTCAGTATCGGGCGGCATCTTTATCCAAGCAGGGGGACCAACATGCTGGAGCACAAAAGACCAAGACACAGTCTCAATGTTGACGACTGAAGCAGAATACATCGCCCTTGGACGTGCAGCCAAACAGATCCAATGGATGTACTCAGCGTTATTCAAGATCAAGCATAATGTGGCTTACCCAGCAGAGCTCAAGGGGGACAACAATGGGTCAATCGCCATCGCCAAAAACAAACGAAACCATAACCGTGTAAAGCACATCGATGTTTGCCATCACTATATCCATCACCTGGTCAAAGAAGGGAAGGTAGCCATCAAGTACATACCAAGCAACAACAATCTCGCCAATTTATTCACAAAGTCACTCACACGCCCACAGCACCATAAGCTATGCTTGGCACTACGACTTTGTGAAGCTTGACGCATACCACGAGTCCGGGGGAGTGTTGGACAGGGGATCGCGGTATGCGTCAAGGTCAGGAACCAAACACGTGATACATGCAGACTTGGAGGGAAAAACTATACAGCTCACAGTAAAAGATCGGATGCGAACATTGGAACACCTCAGTCATTATACTACCGACTGAGGTGAGTCCAAGTCCCATACCTACAATTTATGGTACACTGATACGTACTTAGTATTTATCTGCAACAGGTACATAGATCAATACAGTCGTTATACTACCGACTGAGTATTTATCTGCAACACCCATTACCCTCTTTTGCAACTAGATACCCCAGTGTCATCAAGGACAACCTCGTTATAGAGAAGTTGCTAGCACAGGCTATTCGTCTTGCAACAGTCTTGAACTGGTTGTTTGCAGATACAGGAGTTCGAAGGTTGAGCAAAGGCTGAGAACTCCAGAAGCGAAAACATTGGAATTGGAACAATGGCTGATAATCAGTAGAAGATGTCAAGCATAAGGCCTTTGTATTTTTTATTGTACTTACTCTCACGGACTTTTCTCAAGCTTTGACGCGCTGGTATAGGAAAAGTTCTCGAGCTTTTGTCAGTCCAATCAGAGATGCAAAAGAGGTAAGTATACGCTCACTTCACAACCAAGATCCAGCTTCCTACCAGGCATACAGTACTTCGAGGTCAGGAGGAACTTGCAATCGTGAGTTGAAGGAGTGTTGAAGGATTTCCGAAGTCCGCCATGCAAAATAGGTAATGATCCGAGAATTCAAATACACCGAGAACTTGAGCCTTCCATCTCGTTGCTGAGCTATTCTGGATGATGAAGAAATTCTTCACCTTCCAGATCCCAACCTAAGGCGCTTGGAAGTCTGCCTCAGAGTCTGCCTCAGTTTTATTTCGTTGATCGCATACATACTTATGTACCACCCCACTCGTGTAACTTCGATCGCATCTTAATCATCGGCCTAATGGTCTAGTAGCATGATACCTCCTTCGGGTTATATCCCAATAGATTCTATTGGCACATGGAGGTGGTCCTGGGTTCAATTCCCAGTTAGGCCCGCTTTGTGACTGCTTTTTTCCCCTCCCCTTCCCTTCTTTTGAAGCATAGCCGGAGAGGCTTGCAGTCGAAGTGGACGCGTAAAATTTTTGAGCTCCGATCCGGCAATCCGAGATACTTCTCACGTCTTGAGGCCGGTCTACTTCAAACTGATACACGACTGTCAGTGGTGCACTTGCGTTAAAGTGAGTGTAGCTAGGCGATTTACCAACGTCCACGAACCAGAATCAACTCAGACCTAGATGCGGTAGCGACTTCTCAAATACTTCCGGTTGCTTTGGGTAGTGGACGCGTTCAGCCTTTCTTTCTCCGACATCGCCTATCCGGCTGTTTGGAGACCCATTCGCTTACTAGGCTCTTCTCAGACTGTATTGGCTCTTTCGGGGTATCTCTCTCAGACTGCCAGTTTGTCCCATTGTTGAATAAAAAGGTTGTCCCAAGAATGGCGCAGTCTGCCTGATCCCCGCGGTTAAAAATTGACTGTTATAATATCTATCATCAAGGTAAAGCTTGGCCCTGTGGAGCGCTGGTATCCCGGCATGAGCTTCTTTGTCACTTTGTGTCCAGACTCCCACAACTAAACGGTGTGCGGTACAGGGACTGTGTCCACTGTCTTGATTGATGATGTGAGTCAACCCCACAACTCGTTCTATCATCTAAAAATTCTTGACAGAAGACGACGTTATTCTTTAGGTGCACTGGGTGCTCCGAATCCGTTGATCGGTGACCATTGCCGATGGCGCGTCGGGTCATCGTCTGGTCACGTCAACATCTGCATAGGTGTTGAAGGCGTGGCTTCCGAACCCGAAGACGAAGACGAGGTACAGAGATCTGATGCACTTTGGCAGGACCAGTCTCCTGTCACAAAGGACGTGGGAGATCTGCCAACTCTTATCATTTTGTCCCATCTAATTCATGAGGGAACACGATATCTTTGCTCAACTTTGCTCCTTCTCGCTTTTGAAGTTATCTCGCTGTCCGAGTCCTTCTTTACGGACGTTGACTATTGCGCTGTTTGACTCAATGACACTCACCAGTAACCTGCTGGTGGTCGTGTATTTTTCAAGCCAACGCACGCCATACACCCAGTGAACAGGCACAATACTCATGAGAGCATTCGTCCTATCTCGCTTATTCAAAAAGTTCCACGGAAGCAAGTGCAAATCGCGTCAATATATATATATCAATCACATTGTTTCTGAGCCTTTCCACACATCTTACACAGATGGCCTCCAGCGATAACGAGAAGTTCGACCACGCTTCGGTCCATAGCGACAGCGACAAGTCCGACGTTGACCTTCTCTCCTACCATGAGAAGAATGCTGGTCGGCTGATCATCGATCCAGAGTCAGTTTATCGATTACCATTCATTTTTATAGCATATGTTGATATTCTTCGTAGAGAAGCGAAGATTGAGCTAGGAGAGAGCGTTGCCTCCCGGCTCAAACTCACCAAGGATGGAACTAAGGTCCTCTGGCCCCAACCCACCGACTCCCCTGATGATCCTCAGAACTGGAGCGACTGGCGCAAGACAGTCCAACTTATTATCATTACCCTCGCTGCTATTGTCCCTGACTTCGATTCTGGCATAGGTAGGTGAACTTTCAACGTATTGGCAGTGTTTTAACTGAGCAACAGGAATTGCTGCAATATTCGCGTTGGCGGAACAGTATGACACGACTACAGGAGAAATCAATAACTTGACTTCAAAGTAGGTGCATTGTCTACTACCACTACCAGTTTTGACCACTGGACGTTGTCAGCTGGAGCATCTTCTTGCTTGGTCAGGACCTATCCATGTTTGACCTATTGTAGAATTTTCATTGAACTATATCTGCAGGCTGGGGTGGCCTTTTTGCCGTCATGCTAATGCGACGTTACGGGCGGCTTCCCGTTCTCTTCTGGTCACAGGTCAATCTCTCATTATACGCCATACGCAACGTGCTCATGATCAAGCGTATCAATTTCAGGTCTTAGCCCTCGGATTCCTCGTAGGAGCAACTTTCGCGCCCACACTGAAGACATTTGCAGGTAAGTATCTCTCCACGCATTTGATCTCATGACGCATGCTGATTGGGAATCTAGCCATGAGGTGCCTGACGGCTATTTTTGCGTGAGAAAACTCTTCCTTCATAAAATTGAATATTCTCAACACCTGACCTACACCCAAAATTAGGACTGCCCCCCAAGTCACGGTTCGCAGCAAAGTCTATCAAATTACTAGGTCCCTGACAACGTCATGATCTATCTAGGGTCTCTATGTCGTCAGCGACATGTACCCTTTTCATTTACAGGCTCGAAAGGTCAGTCCAACATGTCAATCTACAATCAGTCAAACCCATCAAAGCCCTTACGTACTTGACAGCTTAACATCTGGACTATGGGTTTCATTATCTCGCCCTTCATTTCTCCATTCGCTTTTGGGTTCCTTGTTGCACGTGCAAGCTGGCGCTGGGCATATGGTATTGGATCGATATACGGTGCAGTTGTGGTACTCTTGATTGTTTTCTTTGGTGAGGAAACGTGAGCTTTTCTGATCCTACTTGACTTCTCCACACTAATGTTAACTGATCAGGATGTACGACCGTACCGTCAAGCCGATCCCAGAACCTCCAACTAGAGGTCTTCGCTATAGGATCGAGACTCTCATCGGTATCACCGGGGTCAAGATGGCAAAATATCGCACATCGTGGAAAGAATCCATTTTTTCCCCATTCAATGTCGTTTGGCGACCACATCTTATGATGATTCTCTGGTTCGAGGTGGGTATTGTCTCTTTTTCCCACACTCAAAAATTATCAATCATGTCAGGCGATGGTCTTCGGATTTTCCATTGGCATCAATGTATGCAACTTCCACGTGTCATACCACAGAGCATTTCAAAATGATTATTTTAGACGACAAATGCAGTGTTTCTGGGATCGCCCCGCCCAGTGGGGTATGCATTCGGCCCCTTCGCAATTGCAGGTGGATACGGGACACCAATCGTGAGTTTACCTCCTATATCTCTTGGACCACCCTATCTCAAAAGGTTGTAGGTGTCTGTGCTCATTGGAGAAATAGTCGGTCGTTACATGAATGACTGGATCATGAATACGAGTATCCGGCGGAACAACGGGGTCTTCGAAGCCGAAAGTCGCCTCTGGTATTGCCGTTTCTTCCGCTTGCAAGCGAGACATATTGACAGCTTTTTTTAGGGCGTGCTATGTTGCTATGCCATTATATATTTGTGGCTTCGTCACCCTTGGGGCAGCCTTCCAAAAACATTTGAGTGTTGGTGCACTAGTTATGGGATGGGGGATTGCAGAACTAGCAGTCATGATAAACACTGTCGCTGTCTATGCATACTGCAATGATTGCTTCCCGAAACAAAGAGTAAGTTATTATGTAGCTTATTGTCGCGCGTCCGTTGTCACCAAGTCCCACAGGGAGAGATCAGCGCGCTCATAAATCTTGCGAGGACTTTGGGAGGTTCGTATAGTGATTATTATCCTGTGTTAGTTTTCTGAAAACTTTTCCTTTAGGCTTCAGCGTAGCATACTTTCAAGTACCATGGGCAACCAAAAATGGGGCTATTCAAACATTTGGAGTTGAAGCCGCGTAAGCCCAGTGGCAACTATGTATCAGCGACAAGGATGCTGATATTTTAACAATTTTCCGCATTCCTAGGGTCGTGATCGGTCTGTTCCTGCTGGTTGTTCCTGCCTTGCAAATCAAAGGTCGCCACCTGAGAGTACGTTATACCTTGAATCCTATGTCTTCACATTTCACAGATTTGGTATAGGAGCGTTATTCCATCCGTTGATGGCACTGGAAACGCAGGGTCAATTTTTTTGCTGTACGGTTATTTTACTTCAGAAAATCTTCAGCTCAAGATGTCCTTACCATGGAGGGTGGCCAAGGAAGTAGTCTTTCTATTTACAATTTAGCTAAGTAGATATCCTGTTTCCACGATGAACTGATCGATCAGGGACTACTTCATTATCATAGTATGTATTTCCTTTTCCTTCTCTTTTACATCCGCTCGAGTCGTCGCCCATATTGTGATCGAGAATTAGATGTGACCTGAGGTAGGTTTATGCATGATAACCAGGCCCACAATGATATGCTACGAACACCTAAGCTTGTTACCGTCTGTCGTACCGCCAAAAGATGAGGCAAGCTAGCGGCTGCGCTGCGAATGTAGGGCACTGTAAAAGCCCTGCACCGAAGAACGCACTGTAGGGTGCGCTGCGCCGCGGAGAGTAGGGCACTGTAAATGCCTTGCACCGAAGAACGCGCTGTGAGGTATGCTGCGCTGCAAATGTATGTAATGCGACATAGTAAGGGGCACTGCGCTGTGGAGAGTACGGGCGGCGCTGGAAAATGAACGACGCTGGAGATTGTAAGGCGCTGAAAGGTGTGCTATGCCATGTACCGTCGTGAGCAGTAGGGTACGGGGCACCATGCCATGCAAATTGGATTGCGGGAGCTGTGAGGATGGAGGGAGAAGAACTGAGGAGGACCG
>JAGGAR010024193.1:0-14396 GCA_017657315.1 Termitomyces sp. K1Ag
ATGGAAGAGCACGGGTGTGAGAAATTGGAGTGCCGTGCCTAGCAATTTCTGGAACAACTAAGTACGCAATCATCATGGGATTATTGAGGTAATTTGTGTGACGTCTGTGGAAGTTCCTACAATAATCGGATCTTCCAGTGCGGTGGCGGTCGCAAACGCATCGATGTTATCAGCCGTAGATGTGCTCTGTAGCCAGTGCGTGATTGGAAAAACCTCATGGTTGGTTGAAAGCCAGGAAAACGATTCTGATGGGCATTCGGACTAACATCATGACAAGAAAGTGGGCTGCGGATCCGTCAAGCTCGTAACTATTCTTGCCTTCGTAGGGTAATCAAGCTTATACGGCGTGATCGCAGGCCCGGGGGTCGAATTGGCCAGGACGAGTGAGGGGTTGTGAGCAGAAAAGCCGGGAAGATTGCAGCCCATCTGTGCATGGGTAGGTAGAGTTGAGTGAACGCTATTGATGTCCGGAAGATGCCAACGCTGGACTTGTTCGAAATTTCTTCATTCACCCGCAATGCGCATGCAGCAATCACCCTCTAACTCCCTGGCCTCTGCATTGCATTTGTCACGATATTTACAGCACTCGCCGCCTCAATATGAAGAAATTCCTGCCTCCCCACGTTGTGACATTTTTCGGATCCAAGCTCGACCTCCATCCGACGAATCTCGTCGTCAGAACCGTAACCAAAGGAACACCGCCCATCGCTTCCCGTGTCAGGATGTTGTGAGGATTGACGGTTCAGACTCTCAAAATCTCAAACTACTCCGGTCTTGTTGAGGACGGACTGCACGGGCTGTTCTTGGAATTGCCGCTCGGTGCCATCTTGTCATCTGTAATGTAAAAGTTTGCAGACTAGACGTCTATGGGAAAGCACGAGAACGGGTGGACATCGATCATGGTAAACTACCGAGTTTAAATCTGCGTGACTATGTCCTCCAGGTACCTCTACCTGATTCCACGATTGCAACTAAAGACGTCCTCATCTAGTCCTCACGAAGACAAATCTACGATATTCAATAATGACGTCGGTGTTCAAACGAAACGCAACCGATACGTAGGGTGGTTCCTAATAAGATGTCCACTTTGTACTTGACCCCTCTTGTGACAATACTAGGAGGATCTCTTGTTCCGATTTGGGATCTAAGTTCAAATGTTCATTATGCGTGTTCGGTCCACATTCATGTTTGGAACAGTCGAATTCCGACGCTGAGTCTGCCATGTCTTTACAGATATCCTTTTCTTCCTAATGTACATTATTCAGATCTTCTGTCTTCATCGGCAGTTACTAACCGTATCAAGAAAAAAAGCAATAAGGCGCGATTTCCTTTTTTGGTGCACCTTATGTCTCCAAAGTCTTGAGATGTCGACAAGCCCCCATATGGATCGTCTTGTATACATGAACTTATATGAAAGCCGAAATGTTTTCAGGTACCCAATACACCAATACGAGTACCATGTGAGTACGAAGCAGCCCAAGAGTGAGAGGAATTTACTCAGTATAAGGCAGATGACATCCACGCCAGATATCATAGATCTCTCGCAGGCAATTATTGCAGACTCGGTAAAGCCGTCAGTCATTCTGTCTGTATAAAACCTCTCTTCTGACACGCAGAACCAGGTTTGTCCAGAGTTGCACTCCCCACTCCGTTCACAATCAGATTGTTCCTCGCCCACTCATCTCATTCCCACGGCGACCGCAGGAAATCACGATTCTTCTGGGTCGTACTTCATCGGCCTCTGATAAAGATCCTGTTACGCGAGTGCGCAAGGCTGCACGCATGTTCGTGGATCCCAGTCGACCCTTTAAAATTATTGGGAAGTTTTATGATCAGAATTGGGTGCTGGAGGATGGTTTTCGTGAGCTCGGACGGCTTTTTAACGCTCTTGGAGCTACAGAGCTGGATTTCCGTCTATGGTCTGATGTTGCTTTGCAACTACCGAGAGTGGAGCTACCTTTCGATTCTCAAAATTCTCCAGCCATACCTCTTTATGCCTTGACCAACTTGCGTCATCTCACATGGGTCGGCCATCCCAGGCAAATGGTTTCGTCATGGCTTCCCCTCACGCCGTCACTCCTGCAGAACCTCGAGACGCTTGATATAACTTGCAACATCACACGCGACGACTCTGCATACCTTCTATGTCATCTCCATCACTTGAAGACTCTATCTTTGAAGTTCATCCGGCGATCTTCAGCATCCGAGTCGGTGTACCCACCAATCGATCATCGTTCCCAGAAACAATTGGTTTCAGCTTTGAGTAGCCTCTCAATCTTCTCTGATGAAGACATCTGCCCGCTTTTTGACTGCTTTTACTTCCCATCCCTTCGTCGACTTAAGCTTTCACTCGAACATACCTTCCGTCAATTGAACTTCCATGACCTTGAAAGTTTCAGCTGGGAAAATCTTGAAGAATTTGTGATCACAAGTGATATGCAAGATACAGATTGGGAAAGCCTCCGTCTCCTTTTGAACCCACAAGGAGTGTTTCGACCCTATTGGAGTGTGAAACTCCTCTACTGGACACGGATAGTTGAATCTGATGAGGGCATTGACGTTACAATACCGTAGCTAGTAGCTATCCGTTCTGTGTCATTATCTTCTCTCGTATTACCGTTATCGTTATTATGCCATTCTCAATTCTTTTCAAGTCAGACTATTGTTGTGTTGAGGAAACAATCGTATGTTCCTGATTAACGATACTGATATTCTCTTCCTCTTCTCTTGAATGGCCGCTAATAGGCTATTGGGCGAATGATCCCATAAAAGACGCAATTTTGACATTGACATTTATCCTCAGAAAGCCACCGCATCATTGAATCTTATAGCTATAGCTATTCATTCTATGTTAATATCTTCTCTCGTATTATCATTATCGTTATTGTATTTTCAATTTTTTTTGTTAACTCGGACCATATTGTGTTATGGAAACAATTGGCTCACTATATCGTCATCATTGAACAATGTTCTCTTCAGGCTCTTATTGTATCCTTTTGAATGGCCGCTGTAGGGCAAACACTTCTGTATAATAAGGAGCAAGTCTGACACTGGCGATTATCCTCAGAAAGTCAGTCATCGCACCAAATCTTATCCTGCTATACCTATCTCCCTCCTTGCATTTACATAAACAAGGTACTTTCCTTCAAGTTCCCTTCGTCCCACCAGCCTCATGCATCTGACCCAGCAATGTTTGCAGATGTTCCCGCGTTCCAAGCTCACTTCCATGGTTGCAGTTTGTCTTGCAGTTGCAGCCACTGGTATCTGTTTATATCGCTATACCCGGGGTGTTTCAGACCGACGTACTTCCAACTCCGCTGGTCATGTCCAGCCAAATCGTCAATACCTTAGAAACCATCCTGATGTTGGTGCACAAGAGGACGATGATGAAAGCAGCAATGTCTCTTCGGATTCTCAATCATTGTCCAACTCAGAGTCGGCCAATGATAAATCCAACGTCGACATCAATGATCATCATACGGATTTTAAACATCATCATGACGAGATGGTTTCTAAAAACGCTTCAGTTACCTCTCGTTCCCCCTCTGTCTCGGACAGCGACATATACTATGCATCTTTTGGAAGTGATCCAGCAGAAGACGGTAGCAATTTTGAAGATGATTGGCAGGCCTCTGCTAACAGTGCACATTGGTTTGCTCCGGGCCATGCACACACTTCACAGACAGACTCAGCTCTGTATCTCGAGGATTATGACGACAAGACTGTTGAAACTCAGCCTTTATCCGAGTCTGCCTCTTATCTCTACTCCGGGTTGAACAATGACATCAGTCAGTCTTTCGGAGCTGGCTCAGAAGATGAAGACGGCAATTTCGAGATTGATCACGTCCCATCTAATAAATCATATAGGGTTGCTTCCCATACAAACAATAGTTCACTGACAGGCTTATCTCGGGCACACAATTCTTCCGTCAAGTTAAGGGCTTCACCTCGTATATCTCAACGAACCCTTCAACTTCTTCCCGAAACAGCCCTGGCCACTGCAGATGTACGGGACAATGGTCAAGTGATCTTCCTTCATAATCCTCCTTCCATCTCTGCACAGTTTCGATATCATTCCAGTGATAGGATCGACATGATTTTGGTAGTTGGTGCTACGGACAATCAAATTCGGACAACTACCAATTTGCTTCAGGATCTCCAGACTCAGAAAGGAGAACCACTCACAGTTGTTGCGGTTGCTACCATCTCGGAGGAAATATCTTGGACAGTTGACAATCTATCAGTATTTCTTCTGGGACTGGCAAGACTCTGGGAGAATGATCATCATACACGGTGCCAATCAATATCCATACAGTTGCCAACTGAACCGCTGGACAGTATGGCCACATTACAACCAACACACCCGCCACTGCTCCCAGGATATCTAAAAGCTGTCTTTTGGGAAGGTCATCGCGATCAACTCCGCCATTTCCTCCCCCAGGAAGGCCCATTTTCGATTAGGACTCTGATCCTGCATTGTGAAATGTCGCCGCGTGACTGCGAATTTCTCCTTCACGCGGGAAGGAGCATTCTCAGGAAGTTCAAGGTCCACTATGTCCGAGATGGTCTCGAAAACCTGCTTCCACGCTATGAAGGAAATGTTTGGGATGAAATGCCTGAATTGGTATCCTTGGAAATTGTTGGGAAAGAACGTCACGTCGACGACCTTGTGAACACACTTATCTACCCTAGGCTCCAGGAGCTGCATATTTCCCATTCACAGCATGATGCTTTTGAAGTGCAGGAATATTTCCGAAATATAGATCGCAGGCAACTCAGGAGCACACAGATACATTGCCCGATGACTCCCTATGAAAATATCTGGCTTCATTCTGGTCGTGGTCCTCATGACATGGGGTTTTATGTAAATCCAAACCATGGTGCTATAGACTTTAATTTCCCACCGCCGGTAATCTTTTGATTGTTCCTTTATCCTTCGACAAAATGTGATCATTGTCTACAATCCTCAGCCAGTATTTACAATCCTCTTTGTCTATCCTGTACAGCTGTAATGTCATTTTTTTTCTTATGATATGTTATACGAACCCTCACAGATTGACTCAAGATTGATTCCCACCGCCGCCGAAAGATGCTATCTTACTATACATGCTTACTTGGGCATAATATAATACAAGCAAACTCTGTCACACGGACATACATTCTTCTACCACTGTGGCGAAGGCTCTCACGACGTCCCATCTCATGATACTAAGTACTTACCAGCGACGAACAACCTTTAAATTCGTATATTAGATCCAAATCCAGTAATAGACTTCTTCTCCATCGAGAAAATGAAAGAGTAAGTTAGCCTTGCTCCGAAGTTCAAAACCAATTTTAGGCGCGACCACTGGTTCAAGGCCTTGAAAGTTGCACAATGTCAGCAGGCTGTCAATAACCTCGAAAGAATGTGAGGTATGATTCGGATGTCAACTCCAAGGTCGTAATCATGTCATGCATTCATGAGAAAATTCAAGATCAATTTTTGAGCGCCTATTCGGGCCGGCCAAATCCGACAACTTCGCACCAACTATCATCATGTCGCCTTAAACCTCGTCAGTCTCGCGCGGCCCAAACCAAACCCACTACTAAATCCCAGCTGTCATATATTGTGCTTTACAGTACCCATCTAACTTCATATCCAAGTGTACGTTTACTTTTTTCTGACCTCGCTATTTATTGAAACTGCAACTCAGGCTTCTTGAGAACTTCATGGAAAATGAAATTGCACCTCCTATCCCTGCGAAAGAGCAGCATGAGAGGGTGGTTGCTCTACGCAAGCTTTTAGCTCGCGATATTCCATGTATCCTTTGGGGTGAAGACGCAATGCGCTATGCTCCGAGTCACAGGGTTCCAACGTGCCTGTTTGACCAACAAATTCTCGTTCCCGACCATCTTCTGGAACAGGCTGCTGCAATCTTAAAAGAAGGTCTTTATAGACCCATGACCTTTAGATGGTCCTCTCTGGAATTCTCGGGCCCTCTCGCAGGAACCTCGCCGTTCCCAAAGGGAATTCGTCTGAAACATCGCGACATACCCGAAGAAGAGCGCTATAAACTTCATCCGATTCCAATGGCCATTCTTCTTCTTCCGCAATCTTACTATGGCATGTCTGTTGACACTCCAGAACGATTTCAGTCATTGGACCTAGGGCCTTCACTGTCCTCTCTCAACGCTGGTATCCTCATCCCAAAATATCACACATTTCTAGAAGGTTTAGTCCATTTCGTCATGTATCCGCCCACTGGCATAGAGTTTCCACATAATACTGGAATCCTGCAACACTACGTCTACATGGAATACCTTCTCCAATACCGAGCGGGCGAGGACGATGACGAGGTGCTTCCTCCTCTTGGACATCTAAATGTCGCTAAGCGTGAGATTCTTGAGGAGCTTCAGACGGAAGAAGCTCGTTTTTATATTGGGACATGGCTGAAGACGAGGTTTCCTCCTAATTTTCAGGGAATACGAGACTATAGGACAAAGCATGGTGCTGTTCCATCGTGAGTGTGGTATCCTTCCGTTGGTGTATTGAAGCAAATCTTCCAGACTTGTTCAATCGAACACAGTTAATCGGGCCTCTGTCTCGTCCGTTCTATGTACTAACGGCCCAGAGTAAGACAAAATCTATATCTTCTGTGTACATTACCTAACGCGATGCAGTAGGGGTCGGCGAAGCTATTCTGTGGCGCCTGCTATGGCACAACGGACTAGGTTTCATTGGGCAGGGATCGGTTTAGGGGTCAGGCATGGTTCTCAATTAAATACCAACCCATTGAGGGCAATTCCACCTCTGTTTTCAAAACTCTTACGATGTCCTCTGCCGTGACGAGATGTAATATCTTGTTGTTAATGTGTTATTAAGTCCAGGCCGAGGACGAACAAATTGGAAATGCTAAATCAATGATTTTTCTCTTGTCGGGAAGATTATAATGCATAGAATAACACATATTCAGCGATCGCGGACTCGAGAGGCCTGAGTATACATTAGGAAGGGACAAGCAAACAAGGGGATGGCTAATTCGTCTTCCGAAGAATTTCCGAATAATGAGATCATCAATTATTCTTCTTTGATCTTTTCAGTTTCGCCACAAAACGCGTGGAGGCAATCAGTCCTTGTGCTCGACCACTGCGCAAACCTGTGTCTGTCCAGAATGAACAAGCCTCAGCATGACCACCCACAAGGAGAATTTCATTTAGGAGTACAAAAGACTATTCCAAAAAAAGCCTATTAACACGCACACTGTGGCACTCGATTATCGATTAGCGATGCCAGGACTAAGTTCACTGCAATTTCCCAAAATAGATTCCAGACACCGCAACCATCCAGGCACTTCTCAGTAGGCAGTAGAGTACTAGGCGGCTTCACGCCCCTTGTCCAAACGGCCGCGATACCCCCATCCTAATGCTGCTGCCTCGCACTTTGATCAGTCAACCTTGCATACAATACCATGACAATACGATACTACCAATACATGCCTATTGTTTTCACTATTGTGGTAGGATACTGAACACTGAGCCCAAAATTTGGCAAAGCTGTCCTACCTGATGGAACACAACTCTATTGGCGTTAAACGAGTGAATATGGATGCAAGTACTTTCATAGATCACCGGCGGGCACAGCAGTGGTGATAGTTTCCAACTTCGGACTTTGAAGCTGTGGTACAATCACCACACCCATGGCTTGTGCCTCGCATCTGTCAAAAAGAATGAACAGGGAATGGTCCAGTGACGGTAATAGAGCCCTACTAAGATCACCCACCTTGAGGCCTTAATGTCTCCTAGACAAAGTAATTGCACAGCCTGATAGAATCTCCATTCTTCGAATGGACGTCATGTCGAGTTAGCACAAACATACTCCTTATGGGCTGTTGTCATAATAGCTGGACACCAATAAGGTACTTTGACTCGAGAGATGATGATGATGGATGGGGTTTTTTCCTATAAGGGTTTTCGCCGCTCGAACAGCACGTTGGAAACAAGGCAACATCACCTCGTGGAGGACAGCAGCCCAATCAAGGTATTGTTGATCTTGTCCAATCTTTTTAGATACAGAAAAATGCTAATTTCAATAAGGAATATTCCAGATGTAGTGGTCGGCGGTTTTGTTGTTTTCTGAGATGAATTGTTCCGAGGTTTATACAGATATAAGAGCGAAGAATTTTGGTTGAGGTACTTCACCACTGCTCCCAGCTCACTATCCTCATCGAAAACCAGCCGGTATACTCTTGCGATTTTCTCCAACAGCATGTCTCTCGTCCCATTTGTTTCCAAGAGCATGGCTATCGCCCCAATTATTAGGCCATTGTCACGTCTTCATTCTACGCCTCGTTCAATGCTCAATTTTCTCGTAGAGAAAGCGAGAGTAATGAACTTGGATTACGCTATCGGCGGTGCCGCAGCACTTACTATCCACGGGATCATCGACAGAGATACAGAGGTCAGGAATTGATTCCGTACTGGCAATAGTCATCTTTCATCACTGACTCGTTTCCGAATGACTTTCAGGATGTCGATTTTTATATTTCTGATGGAAGTGCGTTTGAGTTCTGGAGGCGGCTCATATTGGAATTGGACCCGAGTAAACTTGAACAGGTAACCTTTCCAGGAATCCCGCGAAACGGCCCGAACGCTACAGACAGTGCCACGAAATTTAAGATGTGGCGTCGTCCTGACCGTGAAGCAACAATCAACACCAAGGCGGACGTCACTGAGAGAGATCATCTCTTGGTGGCAGAGAGGTATGTCGAAGTGGATGGGGTTCATATCTGCACGGTGCCCGTCTTGATAGTCAACAAATTATGTGCCATCTCTCGGCTCCGCCAGTTTAAAATCGGCAAAGATATACAAGATCTCTATCCTAGCCTGAGCCATCTTATCGTCAAGGGAGAAAACGGTCCCTCCGAGCGTGCAGGAGCTCCTGATGGATCCAGAAGAGAATTTCAGCTGGGATCGGGTGCGGAGACATCTCCAGATCGCTCCTTCACGCGCTGACGAGATCAAGCTAATGTTGGAGATGGTGGGATTTCCAAAGGCCGATGTTTATGGTCTTGGTCAGCCTTGAGAACCTTTTCCTCTCCGATGCTGGCACGCGAGACTGATGTCTACTACTTCAATACAGTTCAGTGATTAGATCGCTTATGTGGGAGATGGCACTTGCTTGGAACATGCCCCAAACTAGATGACCGTTTTATATATAACTTTCATGTCAATACACTAGTACATCTAACAGGAACGAATTTACCTAATGTATATGCATGAAAGTCTCGCAAACCGTACCATTCAGCTGTTCATCACTCGTCTTGGACTACGCAATCGAGACTTTTTGGTTGCGGAACTTGGACCCCTTCCTTGATAGCTGGCTTTTACTCCGGCGCTGACTTGGATTGCTGACGGCCCAGCTTCGCTATGGATTCTGTTGGTAATCAAGTGGTCATTCACAGCCTGGATGTTAAATTCCTTGCGAAGTCCCCTAGGTAGATGCCGGCGCTGGAGTAAACTCACTATAAGCATCCATTCCGACCGCTCGAACGATATAACTCACGGAACCCTTCACCACCGAGGTTCTCATCCGCAATTTGCAATTTCTCTGCCCTGGCAACGTAACAATCCGATCGAAACTTCCAGTCCATATCTCGCACAGGCTCATCCGCGTCATCCCACATCGCATCGACACCCTTTCCCTTTTGAAACGAACGGAAAAACTAATGAACTTCACTGGTATCTGCGCGTCCTCAGAAATGGGGATCTGGTCGGAACACACGCGTTTGGCAGGAATGGATTTGGTGTTGAAAATGGCCATGGGTGTGTAGACGTGCATAGTGGTTTTCGTATAGAATCCGTTTTAGGAGAAGGGTGGTATGTTATGCGGATTGAGGGTTGAGGCCTTGCATGTGAATGTTTAGTTTTGAATGGAGATGGAAGGAAAACATGAACCCGAGGGACAATCGAAACTTTCTTCGGGGCTTACGGCCTCAACACCACCCGCGACGAGGCATCTGAAAGCCAGACTTCATAAAGTCGTCCTGCCTTGCCTGACTTGTGAGGACAGCAGGGGGTACAATGACGATGACACGCGACGTAGGTATCGCGTAGGTGGGTGCAGGTGGATGTGCGGATACGGATACGGATGGACGAACGGGTTTGTAGATATCTCCAGGGATCGAGTTTCAAGTTGGGGACGTTGATTCCGAAGCTGGGTGTGGCGGTCTCGAGGGCCAGTGGGATGTCGGGCCAGTCCTGTTTAGTGCTTAAATTGAGAGGTGAGTGGGGAGTTGGGGAGGTAGAGAGGTGGGGGTACCTCGCCTGTTCGCTGTGTGATTGATGCTTTGTAGATGAGGTTTACGGGTTCTTCGTACTTAGATAATCGATGTGGACGTCGACGCGGATGTCGTAGCCTATGATCCAATTGAAGAGGCTGCGTAGACACCTTTGGATAATATTGAAATTCCATCATCAATATTTCAATGGGAGGTAAATAATCCTTGTAATAGCAAAACTTACCGTAAATCAAAACGATTTCGAACACTTCGATAACCACGCGTATTCTCAGCTTGTCGTTACTAGGCTTCGGACCACTAAGACTAACACGCTCCTTCTCGATATTAGTTCCAATCTCCTTCGACTGCCCTCTCTGAGACACGATTATCCAGTTCTTCAGCGGTCATGTCGTACTCTTTCGCGATCTGTCGCACTGATTCCACGTCGATAGCCACGGATGCCAACCAAGGCTCAAGCACGACTCGAGAGAAGAAATGTACGAGTGACGGGTTGGGAGCAGAAAACCCAGACGCTGGGAGTTTGAGGATCTGCTCATAGGTGGAGGTGCAGTTGTCAAATACGAGGTTGGAGCAACTGCGTAAACAATGTACTTACCGCGTCCAAGTCATGAGAAATTTTCAAGATCAATTTTGGGCGCCTATTTCGGAAATCCAACCACACGAATCTTGTCAATCTCGTGTAGCCCCAATCTCGTCAAGTCTCAGCTGTCATAAATTATACATACCCTTCGATCTCACTCCCTCCAACTTTATATTCAATTATATGTTGAGTCAATGTTTTTTTTTCCTCGCTACTTGCTGAGACTATCCACCCCAGGTCTCTCAAGAACTTCATGGAAAATGAAATTGCACCTTCTATCCCTGCGAAAGAGCAGCATGAGAGGGTGGTTGCTCTACGCAAGCTTTTAGCTCGTGATATTCAATGTATACTTTGGGGTGAAGACGCAATGCGCTATGCTCCGAGTCACAGGGTTCCAACATGCCTTTTTGACCAACAAATTCTCGTTCCCGACCATCTTCTGGAACGGGCTGCCGCAATCTTGAAAGAAGGTCTTTACAGGTCCACAAACTTTAAATGGTCCTCTCTGGAATTCTCGGGCCCTCTTGCAGGTACCTCGCCCTTCCCAAAAGGAATTCGTCTCAAACATCGTGACATACCTGAAGAGGACCCCTATCAACTTCATCCAATTCCAATGTGCATATTGCTTCTTCCACAATCTTACTACGGATTATCTGTTGACACTCCTGAACGATTTCAGTCGTTGGAATTGGGACCCTCACTGTCCCCTCTCAACGCTGGTATTCTCATCCCAAAATATCACACATTTCTAGAAGGTTTAGTCCATTTCGTCATGTATCCGCCCACTGGCACAGAGTTTCCACATAACACTGGAATCCTGCAACACCGCATCCACATGGAATACCTCCTCCAATACCGAGCGGGCGAGGACGATGACGAGGAGCTTCCTCCTCTTGGACAGCTAAATGCTGCTAAGCGTGAGATTCTTGAGGAGCTTCAGACGGAAGAGGCTCGTTACTATATCGGGAAATGGTTGAACACGAGGGGCCCTCCTAATTTTCAGGAGATTCGAGAGTATAAGGCTAAGCGTGGTGCTGTTCTATCGTAAGTGTGGTATCCTTCTTTTGGTGTATTGTAGCAAATCCTCCAGACTTGTTCAATCGAATACAGCTAATCGAGCCTCTGTCTCGTCCGTTCTACGTATTAACGGCCCGGAGTAAGACGAAATCTATATCTTTTATGAACTTGTCCTGATGCGATACACTAGAGGTCGGCGAAGCTATTCTGTAGCGCCTGCTATGGCACAATGGACTAGGTTTAATTTTTCAGGGGTAAATTTGGGTGGCATGCATTGCTCTCAATTAAATGTAAGTCCAGTGAGGACTCTTCTACCACTGTGGCGAAGGCTCTTACGGCATCCTATCCCATGATACTAAGTCCTTACCAGCGACGAACAACCTTTAAATTCGAATATTAAATCCAAATCCAGTAATAGGTTTCTTTTCCGTCGAGAAAATGAAAGAATAAGTTACGTAGTACAGCCTTGCTCCGAAGTTCAAAACCAATTTTGGGTGCGACCACTGGTCCAGCGAACAAAGAACATCAAGGCCTTGAGGGTTGCACAATTTCACCAGGCTTTCAATGACCTCGAAAGAATGTGAGGTATGATTCGGATGTCAACACCAAGGTCGTACCACGTCATGCATTCATGACTAGCTGAACATTCAAGTTGAATTCAAGATCAATTTTCGGGCGCCTATTCGGGCCGGCCAGATTCGACAACCTTAGCACCAAATATCATGATGTCGACTTAAACCTCGTCAGTCTCGCGTGGCCCAAACCAAACTCACTAAATCCTAGCTCTCATATATTGTGCTTTCCAATACCCATCTAATTTCATATCCAAGTGTACGTTTGCTTTTTTTCTGACCTCGCTTGGACCTCGCTATTTATTGAGACTGCAACTCAGGCTTCTTGAGAACTTCATGGAAAATGAAATTGCACCCCCTGTATCTGCGGAGCAGCAGCATCAGAGGGTGGTTGCTCTACGCAAGCTTATAGCTCACGGTATTCCATGCATACTTTGGGGTGAAGATGCAATGCGCTATGCTCCGAGTCACAGGGTTCCAACGTGCCTTTTTGACCAACAAATCCTCGTTCCCGACCATCTTCTGGAACAGGCTGCAGCAATCTTGAAAGAAGGTCTTTATAGACCCATGCCCTTCAGATGGACCTCTCTGGACTTCACAGGTCCTCTCGCAGGTAAATCGCCGTTCCCAAAGGGAATTCGTCTGAAACATCGCGACATACCCGAAGAAGAGCGTTATAAACTTCATCCGATTCCAATGGCCATTATTCTTCTTCCGCAATCATACTATGGCATGTCTATTGACACTCCAGAACGATTTCAGTCATTGGACTTAGGACCCTCACTGTCCTCTCTCAACGCTGGTATCCTCATCCCAAAATATCACACATTTCTAGAAGGTTTAGTCCACTTCCTCATGTATCCACCAACTGGTTTAGAGCTCCCACATGGCCGTGGAGCCTTGCGGCATCGCGTCTACATTGAATACCTACTCAATTACCGGGTAGGGTACGACGAAGATGAGGAGTTTCTTCCTGTTGGGGAGCTGTATACTGCTGAGCGCGAGATTCTTGAGGAACTTCAGACGGAAGAGGCTCGTTACTATATTGGGACATGGTTGAAGACGAGAATACCTCCTAAGTTTTGGGATACTCGCGACTATAGGGCTAAGCATGGTGGCATTTCATCGTAAGTGTCGTATCCTTCCTTCGGTGATCTGCCAGAAAGAAATCTTGCAGACTTCTTCAAACGAATCCAGCTAATCAGATCCATGTCTCGTCGAATTTGTCCATCGATACTAGCCAAAAGTAGGACTAAATCTATTTCCTCTGTGATCTCTACCTGATGCACATTGCAAAGCAGTAGGGGTCGGCGAAGCTATCATACTACAGCACAGTTAACTAGGTTTGCTTATCATTTGCGAGCAGGAGTAGGTTCGGGGGGCATGCATAGTCCTCAATTAAATGGAAGCCCAGCGAGGACGATTCTGCCACTGTTGCGAAGGTTCCTACAGCGTCCTTTGCCGTGATGCCAAGTCCAGACCAGCGACGAACAAGATGGAAATACTGCCTTGAAATTCAAATATTCGATCTAAATCCAATACCAGCTTTTTTTCTGTCGGGAAAATGAAAGATAAAATTATGTATGCGAATTGACGGTCGGACGGAGACAGGGTTGCTCCGAAGTTCAAAACTAACTAAGCATTGACCCCGAGGGTTGCACAAATTCAATAACGATGTCGGGCAAAGCTCCTGGTCATACCATTCACGCCGCAGGATGTTCAACTATTGTCTGTATTAGATATCAAGATTCAAGGGGAAAAAGTCATCTTGAACTTGAGGATCGAAGAACCATATGTATATGATCAAGCCAAACCCACCACAGTTGTCTCCGCAGGAGCAACAACCTCATACTGTAGCACCAAATTCATCTTTCCCTGTCCCGGCAATGCAACAACCCAATCAAACTTCCCATTCCTCCCCAACGTCTCCGTATCCGGCTCTGGTTCGTC
>JAGGAR010024194.1:0-14300 GCA_017657315.1 Termitomyces sp. K1Ag
GTGTGAAGGGCAAAAATGATGTTGAAAGAGCGCATATATATTCTGCTACATTTGAATGGAGGCAGTGCATCATGCGTTATGTCAAGAAGTGAGCTCAGAAAAGCTTCTGATCAGCACAGCGTTATCCTAGAAGGCTAGAACAAGAGCTCGATTCATCATTGTCATTACCAATACAAACAACTTGTCCGGCATAGATATGGCAATTATAAATTTCCGCGGCCTGTGGCAAATCATATAGGGGCGACGCCATGGGGTCGCTCAAGTGACCATTAAACTTGAAATCACTCAAGCACTCGAGACCTGGGCCTGAACACTAAGCGCCGGTTCATCACAGACCAAGGTCATCGGTATAACTCAATTGTTGAATCTAGGACTCAACATTTTAAAGCCTGAGCATCTGAGGAAAGAGTCAAGACCCACCAGTTCCAATAGGTAATATACACAGGACCTTGCGAACATTGGTTTGTGTTCCGTCCAACAAAACAACACCTAGATCTGCAGGGGCATATAGGATGAATCGACCAAAGAACATTGACTTAAGAATGATGTACCGATCGCGACTCGGAGTGCTCCTGCTCCGTGCTAAATCACCATCACGCGTACCACGCGCAACACCTACGCCCTTAGTCACACGAGCACCAGCCCGAATATAACCCCCAACTCCTTCACCACGATCGCGCCCCTCTCCTCCCCTTCCTTCCCTGGCCACGTCAAACATCCACCAAAGCAATCGCAATCCACCCCTTCGGCACGTCACCACTCTCATACCGTCCCTCGTCCTCTCCGCCTCCACTTCTTCCTTGCACCCCCAGTCCCAGTCCCAGTCCCAGGCAACCGAGGGCGAGGACGAAGGAGAAGGAGAAGGAGACGGAGGAAGCAATAAGCAGGCGATCGTGGGGAGTGTGCTTAATGTGGCGGGGATGAGAATTGTAGTTGCGAATGGGGAGGGGAAGATGGATGTTGTGGAGATGTGGGCGAACTTGAGGAAGGAGGTGAAGAGGGTTCCGAGTTTTTTGAGGGCTACTATCAGGTAGGGGTTGGGTGGCGGGTGGCGGGCGAGGGGAAGGGAGGGGAGGGGACACGGATCGTGGTGAGTTACGAAAGGCGAAGCGTGACGACTCAAACTGAATGAACAAACGAACGAATTAAAATGAAAATACACCCTGAGTGGGATCATGAATGTAGGCGCATATATGCAGGTATGGTCAGTGGGGACGGGTATTGCCGATTTTTTCAAGTTGTGCGTGTCGTCGTCGTCATTGTGTTGTTCTCTATGATCAGGGATGATATACAGGTGAAAGTCTAACTTCGTATAATCTCAACTCGTAACCTCTCTTGGGACGTGTTTCAACTCAACCAGAAAAGTACTTATCCTAAACTCGCATCCAGAGCCCATTTTGTATCCTCCAGACCCAGAGGATTGAATTACGTTTCAAGTCTTATGACTTTGACACGCTCCTAATGTTTTTAACGGAATTTAATATACGCGAGGAGAGTATAGAAACAGCACCTAGATCATCTGCAGGGACATAATCAACTTAAGAACGACAGACCGATCGCCTGTTCTTGAATCCGATTTCTCATGATCAAATAAATCCACTATGTCTGGAAATATATTAACTAGTCCGTGTCAGAGATGGGGTATGTAAGTCACCCAATTAACAGGCGTGTAAATGACTGGGTCAGGTTTTCTAAAGGCCAGAAACATCTGTAACAAAAGTAACAGGCGGGAAGAAAAGTAGAGTAATTGACTTAGAGTAGCAAAGAAAAACATAAAAAAGTCAAACCATGAGTTTTTGCCAATGAGGAATCTCCTTACAATATGTGCATAGATGATAGCGACGATCGGTAGGTAGGATATCTGAATGGACGAGAAACGCCACAACGATTGTTCAGTCTCGCTCGGGAACTCGAAGTCCCACGACAAGCAATGTGTGGCTCCGAATATCACTGCTGCCCCACAGGCGAGGCATTCAGCGATTAGATTCTCCTCGTGACTTAGTGGGCCGTAAAAGTATGCCAGTGCTTGGAACGGTCTCTCTCTAAGGGCGAGGTTCAGAAACGGTCTGATCAAAAATGCAATGCATCGCCTGAATCCGCATAACACCGCCCGTATAGATGTAAATAGGAGTATGACTATTGATTTTAGTGCTGACCACACTATGTCGTGCGCTGAAGGCTCTGTGTAATGAGATATAATGCCAGTGACATTCGAGCTAGATGTGTCGCGTGAAAGTATTTGAGCTCCATCATGATGTAGAACGGTTTGCTTTGGAACAGATAATGCATGGGGAAAGGCAAGGCTATTGGGTGTATGTCCAGCATGGTTATCATTGACTGAGTGAAAGGTCTCGTCTCCAAAGGACTCAGACAATGTCATCAATTGACGCGTAACGAGATGGGTAGCATGCATTAGAGTGGTCGCCACATGATTTGAACTGATCTCATCACCACTCTCCCCGGCCCCTGAGCCTCGATTACCACCATTCAACGACAGTGGGGTATGTGAATAGGGAGTAAGATTACTCTGTGATTCATGTAGGGCAAAATCCTCGTAGCTGACGAAATTACTGTTTTGCTTTGGAGAATTAACGAGGTGTATTTCTTCATAACTGTGGGTGGAAACCCGAGAAGCTTGAGCAAATTTCTCTTCGGCGCTTTGCGCAAATGGCGGTGGAACCTCGGAATCTCGAACTGGAAAAGAAAGAAGAGACGTATTCATACTTGAACTTATGGTGCGCCGGGTATAGTCATGGGGAAAAGTTGGTACATCATAGACTGTAATCATGATTGGGCAGGTGACATCGAGAGGTTTGTTCCACCAGCAGAAATACGTCATGAAGTTGAGTATGGCGAAGGCAAGCGTAACGACTTCAAGCTCAGTGATGGCAAGATGCTGTACTGCACGCGCAAGCACCTGTAGTAGAAACCAAGTGACTTGAAGGAGGACCAAGGCTTTCGCCAGAAAGTCCCCTTTGCTTTTATCCCAAATTTGCTTCTCTGTAATGGAAATGTCTTTGTTGTTCAAGTAGGGTTCAAGATCGTCAGGATGGAGCGTGAGGGGCTCTTCCGTGCCATCAGATCGTCCGGTCTGAAAGCCGCCCATAATCGCAAAAAATCCATGAGTCTGAGTCCACCCAAACTCTAAACGACGTAAGTATATCTATTCTAGTTGTAGGCACTGAAATAGGCACTACGTTAACACACCTCGATATTTTTGCGCTATTTTCCGTGCTGACAACCACTGCCGCAATGCCCACAAGACGACAAATTCAGGAGCAATTAATGCAAGGACAAAGATCTTGAGGCGGCGTAGAAAAGGTCGTTCGTGAGATTCGGGGATGTTTGGATGGATGGCAATCCAGGTACAAGCGAAGATGGTGGTAAGGCAGCTCCAGACGATGTCATAGATACTTCGATTGTTACATGATGAGGCCGGTAAGAGTTCGGAGTCATTAGAAGATGGCTCAAATCTTGTCAAAAGCTGGTGCAAGCCCAGTGCAATGATCATCGCGATAAGGTGGTCCAGAATTCAAGGGGAAAGATGGTGTGAAGGCCAAACAGGTATTTAAGAAGCATTATATTATGAGCTATATTTGAATGCAGGCAGTGCACCATAGGATCAAGAAGTGGGTCAAGAAAAGCTTTTGATTGGCACAGCGCTGGCAAGGATTGGGTGGTGAAGGTGCGAATTGGGATGCGGATGCAAATATGATGGATGGAAACTGGTCAGGTGTCAGATGTGACGAGATATTAATTTATCAGACTCAGCCAGACTCCGAATCGTGACAGGATGTGACAGAGAGTCGAAGGGGATAATGAAAATTTGGGTAGAAAAAACCAGACGACATTGCATACTCAAGTCCGTAGGCAAATCCAGTACGTTTAGAAATATATCAACCAAATATCGACTAGGAGTCCGTGTCAAAGATGAGGTATGTAAGCCACCTAGTCAACAGATGAGAAAATCCCTGGGTTTGGCTTTCTCAAGACCGCGAACATCTCTAGCAAGAGGAACAGGCGTGCTGAGACGTAGAACAACCGACTTAATACATGAGAATGTATGAAAAAGTGGTCGGTCCAATAGTTCCTTCCATATAGCCATTTTAGAGTGTGTGCGAAGACGATAGCGTAGATCGGGAGGCAGGATATGATGATTGATGAAACGCGCCATAGCAGCTGCTCAACTTTACTTGAAAACTCGAAATACCACGCGAGACAATGAGTAGCTCCGAATACCACCGCTGCCCCACAGGCTACGCATTCGGCAATAAGATTCTCGTGGTGACTCAACGAGCCATAAAAGTTTGCATGGATGCCAGGCCTCGTTTTCTGCCTAACAGCCAAGTTCAAGAATCCTGTGGTCAAAAGACTAACTCCACGGGTTATATGTCTAAGTCCAAATGATAGTGCCAATATCGGTCCAATTGCAAGCAAGAGTATGAACCACCATATGCGGCCGGCTAACTTGCATGCTAAGGGCGTTGCGTTATGAATTGCCCCTTGTCTGGGAACGCCGCCGAGGACACTTGGGTTCGACGTGTTGTGTGGAAGTGTGCAAGGTCCGTGTAGAATAGCCTGCTCTGGAATAGGTAATGCAGAGGCAGAGGCAGAGGCAGGAGGAAGTTCAATCTGTGATGAATAAATGGGAGGATCCCCGTAGCTTGCGAAAGGACTGGTTTGTGAGGTCTGAGAGTATCCTGAATCAAGTTCCTGTTCGGAAGAACTAAAGAAACGCCTGAAAACTTTTTCTTCATAGCTGTAGGTGGATAAACAAGAACTTGAAGCTCGGTAAAAATAACCTCCTTCCAGATTACGAGCTGATTCATGATAGGTTGCGATTCTGATTGGGCAGGTGACGTCGAGAGGCTTGTTCCACCAACAAAAGTATGTCATGAAATTGAGAATGGCAAAAGCAAGCGTGAAAACCTCTAGCTCAGTGATGGCGAGATGGTGTATTGCACGTGCAAGAATCTGTAGTAGAAACCAAGTGACTTGAAGGAGGACCAGGGATTTTGCCAGAACGTCCCCTTTGCTTTTGTCCCATATTTCCCTTTCTATGATGGTGATATCACCATTTCTCAAGTAAAGTTCGATATCGTCAGGATGTAAGGGTGAGTACTGGTCATTACCAGGTCTCAGGACATGAAAGCCACCCATAATCGCAAAGAGGCCGTGGGCCTGAGTCCACTTAAATTCTGAACAGCATCACGACGTTGTTAGCTATTGCCTTGACTTGTGAATTGATTTAACATACCTTGATATTTAAGCGCCAATTTACGTGCCGACAGCCATTGTCGTAATGACCACAGGACAAAGAGTTCAGGAGCAATCAATGCAAGGGCAAAGATTTTGAGACGACATAGAAAAGGTCGCTCATTGGTTTTGGGAATGTTTGGATGGATGGCAATCCAGGTACAAGCGAAAATGGTGGTAAGGCAGCTCCAGACAATGTTGTAGATGCTTCGATCGTTGTTTGTTGAAGCTGGTACAATTTCGGAGTCGTTAGAAGACGACGCCAGTCCTGTGGACAACTGGCGCAAGCCGAGTGCAATGATCATTGTTACACAGTAATCCAAGACTCAGTATCCAGCTAGGAGGAAAGATGGTGTAAAGGGCAATCGAGGAAGCATTGTATATAATCTGCTATACTTGAATGCAGGCAGTGCATCATGTCAAGAAGTGAGCTCAGATATACTTTTGATCAGCACAGCGTTATCCTAATACAACCGGCTTGTCCGGTATAGATATGCTCATGATACATTTCCGTGGCCATAGTGAATTATGTAAGGACGACACCACACAAGTTCGTCGTCTCAATTGTCAAATCTAGGACTCAACATTTTGAGGCTCAGGGATCGGAGAAAAGACCCACCAGTTCCAATAGGGAATATACACAGGAAGCGAAGAATGGTTTGTGTTCCGTCCAAGAAACAACACCGAGATCTGCACGGACATATAGGATGAATCGACCATTGACTTAAGAATGATGTACCGATCGCGAGTGCTCCTGCTTCGTGCTAGATCATCCTCTACAAGCAGCGACGTCCGATTCGAGCGGGACACGATATATCAGGCATGTATCCTCCCCGAAGTCGATTTAAGATACGGGTATTGGTGCTCACGGCAAAATTGGTGGGGGTCCGGATGTATCAGTTGTAGTGGGATATTCAAGGTGGAGGGAGATGAAGGCATCGAAAGGTGCGATATGAGGGCCTCCTTGGAGTGCGGGGAGAAGCGAAGGCGCATGCTAGGCGCCGAGCTCGAGTTTACTAGGCATCGTAGCTTTCGAAGAGGGGTATCAGCACTCCTATGTAAGCTGCGTGACACTCTCCATGTCGGCTGTTGCGAGACGGGGTTTCCAGGGGACACAATACGCCCTTGATGCCTTGTCACTTGCTCTTTCATCCGCCGACTTTCTTCACCCGGATACTGGTACCGTCGTGTCGCATTGCTTCCTTTCTTTTCCCCTCGAATTTGTCCCTTGATCAGCTCATCACTATCTCCATCACCAGGAGGCACGAAAAATCCCAGCTAATGTTCGTACTCCTCAAATATCGTTTTGTGGACTCTCGGAGTATGTCTTGGCTGTCTGTCAGGGAAAGGGAGGACACACTGTGGCATGCCGGAACACTGATGAAAGTGTCCTCGGGACCAGAACTATACATGCGGGTTATTAAAGTTGTGAAGGGTATCGAGGGATTGGAGGATCAACAGAAGAGAGCGACGATTGGTGGTACCAGTAGTTGGAGATTCGGAAGGTGACTCGGACAGTGAGCGTGTGACTTCGGAACAACGTCGGAGTCTCCTTTTCAGTGTCCGCTATGAAATCAAACTCTCCCCAAGGCCACTATCCTTGAAACCAGATCCTTGGGCCCGGGTGTGCAAGGGCATGCAGGGACGGGCGAAGGACTATAGTAGGAGAAGCCTTGGGCTATCATTGTACCGGATTCAAATGCCTGTGAAGGTGCAGACTTGTACTGTGACAACTTACAATGTTTTAATGCAATCTTCATAGGAATTTGAGTTGGCTCCGATACGATAAGAATAGGCAGGCTTACGGTCTCCTTTATTCTTCTCGATAATTTCGTAAGTATGATAGGAATCATCGGCCTCTCAATGATTTACAGGACTGGGCTTAAGCTTCAGCATATTTGATGTATTCTACAGCTACGCACCAAACACGTATCCCCGCCTGCACAGCATCCTCTTATGGCTCACGCACTTTACAATGATATACAGAGAGTACATCTCTTCCCTTTGGCTGTATCCTGGGTCCATGGTTAGAAGTGCTGGCAAACAAGCTGAACCACCTCAGGATGACACAGCACATTTTGAGGACCACCACAACATATAACACCTTACATCAACTCTGGCTGGACAATATCAGCTCACTACTTACAATAGCCTCATATGCAAGCTATTTCCCTGAAAGGCTATCCCAATGCTCAGTCAGCTCATCATCAAACAATGCCTGGGTCACTCACACTCTATTATCATGTTTCAGAACAAGAATACAGTGGTAAAGTGGTAATATTGTGTGTGTAGAGAGGCCCAAAACTGTTGAAACCAAGGTGGGAGAAGCTTGGATTTAAGAGATGTGAGCGCAACTGATGAGACGGAATTGGAGATGTGACACCAGTTTCACCTGTTCTTTTGTAATAGCATTGCGCGGTTGCTCCCAGAAGAGGCAGTATTTCTCGCAGAGGAAATAGACGCATGAGAAGGGGTTGCATTTATTTGACAAGAAGTGCGAATAGAATGATCCTAGGAACTAAAAATAAGGTCTCAATAGTATAAATCTATCCATCTCTTTCAGCTTTGGCATTTGCCATCTCTAGGACTATTGCAACTTATCATATTCTGCAGATACTAACAATGTAGTACCCTGCATGACTTGTATAGCTTACATCGGTGACACTTGTTAACTAGGCTAGTAGAGTCATGACTCATCTCATGGATCCAGTGTGCACAGCATCTCTGATGTGATGCACACCGGTGACCGGTATCAGAATCAAGATCATCAATAGAAATTTTCCACCCATTTCTATTTTTATATGCTCTTTCTGCAGCATATATAATGTGTGAATTATGACCCAGGATAAGACCCAATACGTAGCCTGACATCCCAGCCATGACTCCGGATGAACGACAGATCATTCAAGCCCTTGGAATTTCTCTTTCAATCAATTTTTATCAGTATATCGTTATCATAGCGCTTTATGGTGTGTTTGATTATTACTATGTTCCTTATTTTGCATTAAAAGCATAGCAGGTTTTTTCTGTCCTTTAGGAATACTTGTCGTGCAGAACTCTGTGAAGTTTGTCCTGCCCAAATTGCTGCAGTCAAATATCAAGGCATACTGACCCATAAACAGGAACTCATCACAGAGAACAACCCCTTGGATAATGCTTTTTGGGATTATTTCCGCAACTGGTCTTTGGATAACTCAGTGCGGGACACTTGTTTGTCTTATCCGCCTGGGTATGATAGAGAATATCAGTACACCTATCGCGGAGAAACGTGTATCAACTGATAAACAGCTCCAATCCTGGGGTGAGGCTTACACTGGATTTCAGCTATTACCAGTAGGTTGTCTTTACCAGGGGTTGACCTACTTATTCCACTTGTTGAAAAGCTTCTTACCAATGACGCTCTGATCATCTGGCGAGCCTGGATTATTTTCTCAAAGATGCGTTGGGCTCTCTATGTGCTAGCAATGCTTTGGCTGATGACAGCTGGTCCGTCTGTCTGCTTATTATTTTTCTGCTGATCCCAAGAGCATAATCACAGGAACAATTCTCAGTACTATTGTTCTCTATTCCAAACCATTCTCTGTCTATTTGGAATATATCAGCTTTGGCCTAACATTTGGAACCAATCTCATAGCCACTTCCTGCATTGGATTCATTCTGTGGTGATTCCTTCTGATCTATGTAGTTCTATTTTTTTTCTCATCATTCACCCTTAACAGGAGACACTGGAAAGTTTTCAGAGGTCTTAGCCTATTACCAGGCAAAAGCAAAGCCTGGAAATTTTTGACCTTGCTATTTGAGATGGGGTTTGTATACTGTCTGCTCCAGGTGTGTTAGTTCCCATAATTAACATCCCTCCATACTAAGCTCGAATATCATTCAAAGCTTGTTGCATTGATTTCAAATATTTTAACAGAACCCTATACCACACCGGCCAACCAGTTGACATTGTTCCAGCTTATTATGTACATGTTTTTCACCATATTCATCGTGTTGTCTGTATGTCATTGACCTAACAGCATGTCATGTTGCATCTTACACTTTAACAGATGTTGTATCCTGTCATTGGGGAATTAGTGATACAGGGACCCTCTGTCATGCTAGGGATTCACAAGACTGCAACTTCGGTTGGTCACAGAGTCTCTGGCCAAGACAAATGTTGTGTCACTATGGGCATGCCATCTAGCATGCCTCCTGCCACATCATATAAAAGTAGTAGGCCTCTATGAAGTTTATATACACATGTCAATTTACTTCCTTTTGTCTGGCTCCTCTCCAGAAGTACTCCACTTTCTCCTTTCTTTCTCACTATAACACTTATACTTCTAGTTACTGTGTATTGTAATCCTTATTATCACGCAGCATACACGGATCAATTGCAGAGAACTATGTAGCAAATTCAGAACTACTAGTAGGAAAACCACTTCCAGAAGCTCGTCAGGGGATACTTCAATCTGCTTAGTACGCTGTCACTACGAGAAGTATTGAGATTTATCACTCCAAAAAGACAGGAAATACTTACAGGATTGTTTCTCCATGAGAGTGTTGATTTCTCGAAGAGCTTTTCATAGAAGCTGACTTTGTTATTCAACTTGTGCAAGCTCAGTTTTGATAGATTGCCTCGCCTCTTGAAGATCGTCAACCAACCGTGAGTTCTGATTCAGCCTGAGACTCGGGGTTGGGCTGTTTGTCGGATGGATCCTTGAAGAAAGAAGGGGACTAGCCAAGGATCATGATGCGGGTCATAGTATGTTGTAACAGTAAAGTGCATTGACCTGCCGATGGCATTTTTCACAGAGTCCCGTCAGAAAAAGATGTTTCGCTCAAAAACTTGTCAACAAGAAGGGGAATATTGGAGACTTGAGTGGCCGCTGGCCTTAGGAGGAGTTTGAGAAAACAAGAACGGATCACGCGGCAAGAGCTTCGGATCAGGTGTTTCATACTCGCGAGATTGACCGGCTCTTTGGCCACTTGCAGCTTGAAGTGGATGCATATACCCTCAAACTACACATCTTCAGTATTACCATAAAGATGATAGTCTTCGTGCCGCGCTGCTCATTTATGAGGGTGTCATAGGCCCAGAGCATGAAGACTGCCCTGGTCCAGCACACATGACAAGTGATGCGAAGATGAGTCCCTGTCAAACTATTTGTGTATAAAAGGGCCGTAGGAATCGCGCATATATGTCACGGTACCATTATCATAGATGAAGTATATAAGTAGCTCAGTCAGTCTGAGCATAGATCCTAGGATCGGGTTTTCTTAAGAGCAAAAACATCTGTACTAGAAGAATCAGCCGTGCCAAGGAGTAAAGGAGTATGAACACGGAAAGAGGTATGAGGAAGAAAAAACAGTACAAATAGCTGGACATCATTACAAATGGTAACATGCATAGGCGGACCAAGTAACTCTGACTCTGGTCAAAACTTGCTAGCCATTTCTTGGGTGTCTTCGCTCCGATTTGAATGACCATGATGCAGACCGGAAGGGCAGTTATAGCAACAGATGAAGCACGCCATAGCAATCCTTCGACCTCTGTCGGAAACGTGAAATTCCATGCCAGACAATGCATGCCTCCAAATATGACTGCGGACGCATAGCCTAAGCCGTTGGCGAAAGGAATTCTCATCCTGATCGACGCCTCAGAAGCAAATGGGGAGACTTTCACTCGATGAAATAGATGAGAGAGCAAGGCATAGTAAGTTTCGCAACGTTTGACAAAGGTTGAACTTCGCAAAGTTAGGGGTAGCCTGAGAGAATTGATAAATTTGTGACAGAAGGGGGATCTACCATGCGGAAGAGGATGATGAGCTCTCGGCAACCTTCCATGGATGCGTACGTAACGAGATAGCGCTGTTTCGGTTACACTTTCAGCAGGAAGGCCGGGGTAAGAGGCATCTTCATTCGACCAATCCAGCCTTTCAATTGCCCAGCGAAGAGGTGCTGGGATGAATGGTTGAACAGGGGACCAGTGCCTCGTGCTCCTTGAACTCGGAGTGGGTAGTTTGTTATCGACAGTGATCGTGATTGGATAGACATTCAGGGGTTTATTACACCAACAGAAGTATGTGAGCAAATTGAGGATGGCATAAGCAAGAGTGACGAGCTCAAACTCGATTATGGCAAGACGCTGTTTTGCACGAGCTGAAATCTGGACAGTGAACCAAAGGACTTGAACAAAAACGAAAGCCTTCAATGGCAGAGGATCCTTTTTGCTTCTGTTCTCGATTTCCCTCGTTAAGACGGTGATGTCCCTATTTTGCAGGTAGGGACCGAGGTCATCGGGATGCAATGTGAAGAAGTTACTTGGGTCATTGGGATTGCAAATTTGAAAGCCGCCCATGATGACGAAGTAGCCGTGCGTTTGGGTCCATCCGTATTCTAAGATGCAGTGCGTCAAGTGGCGTTACCAAGTTCTCGAACTGATTTTGACGAACCTTTATATTTAAGCGCCAAGATACAGGACGAGAACCATTGTCGCAATGCCCACGCAGCGATGATCTCTGGAGCAATCAACGCGATGACAAAACGTTTGATGTGGTGTCCAATAGGAGACGAGTCTCCGGGTTTCAGAATATCGAGATGCATAGCGACCCAGAAACAAGTAGAAATCATGACGAGACAGCTCTGAATGATATCACAAATATGCTTGTCGGGTGAGATAGATACGAGAATGTTGGACCCTGAGATATGTCCCACGTCTTGAGAATTTGAAAGTTGGCGTATAGCTGTAAGTGCGGTGATCATCAATGTAAGCATGTCGGAGGGAGTTTGACGATGTGGCAGGTAGAACGTAGTAACGTGAGGATGCTCATCGGTTATATTTCATCGCGATCGCAGCACGAAAGCCTCGTTCCTCCCATCCAGTGCATTACTCGAGGCGCATTTGTGGTGCAACGTTCCACTCATGGAGTAGATCAGAAGCATAGAATGTCGTAAGATCCATAACCCAACAGGAATGATCGAGCGATATCACAAATTTGACTTGTGACGGTGGACGTAGAAGCTGTGGTCGCTACACAGCTGCTTGTCGATCAAAGGGGAAAGAGGGGGGGCGGAGACGTCACTATCACTCACCATAAGTCAGAGGGCTGTTGCCGGAATCTCATAGTTTAACTGAACGTTAATCAGTAGGTGACCAGGACATGACAAATTGTATGTCACTCCACTCATCAATCTCATTGTAGAGATGAGATCAAGAGATCTTGGGTACTTCCGAGTCGGAAGATCGCCCTTACTTAGCTACCCTCCCCACGTCGCGCCCAAGATTCTTCTATTTTTTGTTCTCGTAGTGTTGCAACATGGGAGGAGAAGCCGAACATGCTGTACATGCACGAATCTGAGCTTAAACGTCACTTACGTCTGTTTGGATCTCCACCTACTTAGATCTTTCACCTCAGATATCAATCTCTAGGAAGCATTGAAGCACTACTTACTGTGCCGAGAAGGTGGGTAAGTCTAGCCTTGGTGATATGATACCGCAAGGCGTTCTCGGTTTTGGACTTGCCGATCTCTACAGGAGGGTTCAATCTTTCACGGGCTTGTGACGGCATATAATCGTTGTGTTGTGAACTTGAAGCCATCGCTTGACTTGGTTGACTTGTTTCATGCAAAGTGTACGCCAGTTTGTGCATATACACAACGTAAATTGTCTATGTTGTAGAACAAGAGTTGAACTTGAGGATGCTGGTCTCGCGTGTTGCGTTATGATCGTTAGTACATGGACAAAACGTGAATTCTCTACATAACTTACACGGGGGTATCCGCTATCAATGGGGTACAGGTATCACTAAACACAAAGCATGGCGAAGTGAAGAGTACGTGATGACGTCAGTTCAAAGACCGGCGGCGTCGGTCCGACTTTGCTTGGTCCTGCGGCTGGGCGATTCTCGAATCGACGATGGCTGCGGAATTCCCATTCGGATTCCGGCGAGGTTGGGAAGAGGAGGAGTTAACTTGAGTGTTTCTTGAATAGGCGATGGTCTCAGTGGACATTCCGTTCGAGCGTCCCGGGGCAATCGTATTCATGCTCTCGTTCTCCCGAAAGATAAGGTCCTGATCCCAAGTCTCCTATATAGATGTAGTCAGTACCACTGCTAAAGAGATAGATATACGTGCAGAAAAAGGCATACCGTCTCGGCCTCGTCTTCTGCCTCATCCTCAATTTCGGCTTCGCCATCAACATTAGCTTCATCAGCCTGGTTCGTCTCCTTCAAGACGTCGAGGGTATACAAATAGATAGTCCACACATATTCCAAAACGCGACGCTCGAGTCCCCACAAACAGTTCATGGCTTCTTCGTATGTAACGATATGGGAAGTATACGTCTGTTCGTCGGGCATACCTGTGCCTGTCTCATGTACCTGCATAACAGAACTTTAGTTTAGAGAATGTATGGAATATTCAATTCAAATCGCACGCACTGCGTCACGGGGTATCTGTCCCGCGTACCAGAAAGTCATATACTCTCCTGGTAAACTTCTATTGCCGCGTCCGGCGGACCAGTGTGTTATCGTCGTGTATAAGGATTCGGTGTTCAGCCGTCTGCGGGCGCCGGGGTTGGAGGGGGGCGAGGGCGCATGGGTAGGTATGAATAGGGGGAGAAAGGAGACTCGGTAGCCCGACTATCACAGAACAATCAGAGGGCCAGTCAAAGATGACAACCAAATCGAAATATACCTCCTCATACGCTTCCCTCAACGCCGTCGTCTCCAACGACTCCCCAACATCCTTTCGGCCTCGGGGTAAGAACCAATACTTGGATTTCGTATCGTAGACTACGACAAGCTTGTGCGTCGAGGGCTGGATGATGACCATCCCAGCGCCGAGCATGAAATTCTGCGAGGACCAGCCTGAATCGGGGATCTGAGCGGAGGAGTAGATGGACATTGGTGGGCGGGGTACGGGGGGACGAAAGGGGCGAGAACCGCGGGATGAGGATGTGAAGGGCGCCATGAGAGATTGAAGAGTTATAAAGAAGGAACTGCTGTTGGTGGTTGGAGAGTCAGATGTGTCCATAATACTAATAAGCTCTGGATCATTAT
>JAGGAR010024195.1:0-14230 GCA_017657315.1 Termitomyces sp. K1Ag
ATATGTCTTTAATTTCAAAAGTACCTGGCATTCTAGCAGATATAAAAAGTTATCATGCTTTTCTGAGACTCAGAACTTGTCTTCATCTATTCCAGCCAAATTTCACATCAGATTTTTCTTATAAAATTCAATAAGCTGAGTTTTACATGTCAACTCAAGAAACTTATCAAACAGACTTGTCTTCTGCTGGAAGTGCTGAAAACAAAGTGTAAAGTTTACTATGATACAATCACTGTTTTTGCTGAGGAAACTTATAATTCAAAATAAACATTCATCCAGAAATAGAGATATACAGAGTGAAGTAAGTATATGCAAAGACTGCTTTCTAGTGCATGCTCAATAATATTGATTGTGTCCATTTGCTTCTAACTCTGAACACCATATAGACCAACAACTACCTCATCTTTAAGAGTATGAAAATTCTTGTCACATTCAGTAGTGGCTTGATTCTTGTTAGCTTTCTTTGTTGCTCTGGCTTCCATTAGCACCTTGAAATTCTAAAAAGCAACTGATTAACTTTTCTTTAAGGCTTTTGCAGGATCCAATAACTTCTTGGTTTTTTTGAAGTTCTTTTTTCAGAACTCTTCTATGCTTTTGGAGCCTCAGCATTTTTAGAAGATCTGATTAGTACTTAGAGTATTATGCATGAGAGACCAAATATGTATTTCAAGCATTTTGTTCTTCTACTTTGTGATCTTTTTAGAACTTGTCTATACTCTTAGAGCCTCTGCATATACTTAAGTGCAATTAGCACATTGAGTATCATGCATGAGAGATGGAGTACATACCTTAAGCAACTCACTCATGATGACTATGTAATGATTCTTTCTGAATTTGTTAATGCTTTGAGAGCCTCTGCATTTCTAGAGAATGTGATTAGCTTGTTGAATATTGTGCATGAAAAATGAAGTACATATTCAGCATCTTGTTCATTTATGCAGTGATTTTTCCTGAACTTGTCAATACTCTCAAAGCTTTTGCATTTCTAGAGATGCTAATGCATTAAGAATTTTGCATGAGAAACAGAGTATCCAGCATTTTGTTGATCTACCTAGCTATTGTTGCTGGCATCAAATCTTTTTCATTTGACAAAATAGCTCATTCTTCACTGTGAAAAGATCAAATCAATGTTAGTTGCAAATTAGTTTTGTGTAATGTTCAAATAAGATAGAATATATATAGGCTTCTATAGTATTGCAATCAACAGAATGAGTCATTGTGCCTTTCTGTTTTAGTTTAAAGATGATTGACTGTTTGATATGTGAAGCAATGAAGCAAGATGGAGCAAAATGAAGCAAGATTAAATAAGATGGAGCAAGACACAAATAGAGTGGAAGTTCAAAAAATATATGAATGATATGCTGATTTGGTCAAGCACAATGTATATCAAAACTATAATATAACAAGAGTACATTCATAGTACAATAAGTGTGAGAGGAGCCAAGATTGACAAACTCTAAGTTTATTGGTCAATGGCAGGGTCATGGCAGCTTATGAATGTGCAAGAAGGGCCAGTGGAGGGCTGAAAAAAGTTGTTAGTAGTGTTTTATACCTTAAGGGCAATGAGCAGTGACAAGCATGTGAGCCTACAAACTCAAAGTTCATGGGCTTGAGATGATATAGCTTCATAGATAATCTAAACATAGCTTGTAAGTTTTCTATTGCTTGGGTCTTTCAGTGCCCCTCAATGCATCCAAAACTTATTAAATCATTTTAGCATGTTGTAGTTGTGTTCAGGCAGCATGAGAGTTAAATGATGTATGAATAAAGTAAGGAGGCAACCCCTCCTTCACAAAAAAAGCCATCATTGAGTGTAAAACACATCCAAATAAGGCATAGAGAAGAGGATGGTGACAAAACTGATAAAGAATATTGTGGTCAAAATCAACAAAGAATCTGGCAAAGTTCATTGTCAAACTTAGCTGAATTGAAAGGTGCATAGTGCACACAATGATCAGCTGCTTGAACAGCTCACATTAAACACAGTACAGACAATAAGTAAAAAAGAAAAGTGATGAAAGAGCAGCAGAAGCATACATGAGGTCAAAAGTATATTGTATTGATACTATATCAAATAATGTGGCTACATGCATAGAAATTAAAACTAGTGAGCAAATTTCCAGAAATATGAAGTTTGGAAGCTGCTGATGAGTGCAAAATGAGTGGTGGACCATGCAAGAGTGTTAGTGATGTGAAGAAGCAAAGAGCACAAAATATATACTTGTGTCAGAAAAGAAGAAGAAGCTAAGCTCATAAAATTGATGTTTATAAGCTTGTGATAATGATGTAGTGGTTGAAAAGACCTGATATCAAAAAACAATGATGGGAGGGTGAATAGTGGAGCAGCAAGGCCAGTGTTGGCTCAAGAAGGTTGGCTGAGGCTAAAAGTGTGTGAACTAACTCTAAAGGCTGAAATAAATTTGTTGTTAGAAGTTGGAAAGACAGAAAAGAGTGATGAGAGGCTGCTAGAACATGTCAGTGATGTGGCAAGTAATAACATACAATATGCTTATCAAAAACAATTTTTTGTTGGCAAATAAGCCAGATCAACAAACATGAAGTTTGTCAGTCAACAGCAGGGTCATGGTGGCTTGCAAATATAGCAAAACAATGATAGAAAGCTAAAAGAAGTCATAAAATAGAGCTTTGAGGCATGATGATGCACAGCTATATGTCTTTGTGTGTCTTGAATGCAAAGTAAAAGAATAGCAGAAAAGATTAGATGTATGATGCAAAGCCAGCTTTGAGAGCTAGGAGAGCAATGTTAATGATTAGTTAGATGCAAAACATGCAAAGTAACACACTAGCTATGAGAAATCCAATGACAAAGAAGGCATTTTTGAGAATAGTCAAAGTCTTTTTGGCAGCTTGGATCAGCTGCACAATGAAAGTCATGATATGATCTGATAGTGGCTGAATGCTCTTCAAGTTTTAGCAGCTGAGATTATGTGCAGCTGTCAGCTAGTCTCAGTGAGAAATAAAGCAGGATGAAAACCGAATCTGCTCATATTTTTATATTTGTATATTAAACTTTCAACACATGTATCTGAGACTTTATTTATTTTTCTTGCACTAAGAATTTCTTAATATAATGGTGCCTCATCTCATTAATGCTAGAATATTTAGCCCTCTCATTGATGAATTTGATTTTATGGAATGCATCTGCATTCCAATTGTCATCGAAAACAAGGATCTATTTTTGAGGACTTAGATTGCTTAAAACAGAGAAATCAAAAATTTTAATGATGCGAGTATTGCTCAGACTGTTTAAATGCACAATATACTTGCATTTTGTCTTGATAATTTGGATGTCAGATCAAAGCTTAAAATGCCCTTTTTATATTTCAAAGATAAAGTAATAACTTTAAGCAGAATGAAAACTGAATCTGCTCATATTTTTATATTTGTATATTAAACTTTCAACACATGTATCTGAGACTTTATTTATTTTTCTTGCACTAAGAATTTCTTAATATAATGGTGCCTCATCTCATTAATGCTAGAATATTTAGCCCTCTCATTGATGAATTTGATTTTATGGAATGCATCTGCATTCCAATTGTCATCGAAAACAAGGATCTATTTTTGAGGACTTAGATTGCTTAAAACAGAGAAATCAAAAATTTTAATGATGCGAGTATTGCTCAGACTGTTTAAATGCACAATATACTTGCATTTTGTCTTGATAATTTGGATGTCAGATCAAAGCTTAAAATGCCCTTTTTATATTTCAAAGATAAAGTAATAACTTTAGTCAGTAATTTAAAATACTGTCAAATTGTTAGATCTTTGCATCCATCTCTTATAGCAAAAATCATTGTTATTTGTACTAATTTGAAGGATTCACATTCTGAGATGATGCAATATAATGAGCATAATAAATGCTAAAAATAGTTCATCAAATCAGAATATCTTGTATGACATCGCTGCAAAAGCTGAGTTTTGGCATCTACTTGAGCATATGCTCAACTTTCACTCCAGTAAATGATTTCATTTCTAAGCTTTTTGTTGAAAAGATCACCAGCTATCTCTGCATCTTCCATTACCCTTATTATACATCTTTCAAAATCATTAATATAAAAGATCTGAAAAAAATTGTTATTGTTTTTAAGTCAATGCTATCTTTTTCTGACTTTCTTAATATTGGAACGCCACTAATAGCCACCTTCATCAATGTCCATGCGATCATATTTGTGAGTGTTCTGAACAAGGCCTTGCTGAAATTGAAGACTAGCACATTTGCTGTAGACAATAGCAATAGCCATGGTGTTGTCAAGTGCAATATCTGCACCAAATATATTAAAAAGGTGGATGTGCAGTTTATTTTTAAAAGTGAGGCGTTAATCTGGTATTGTGCACATCTTTATTACCAAATCAGTATATGGTCACGTTTAAGCTCTTTCTTCTGTTGCTCTTTTTAATAGTCTTGAATTTTTTGATCTTGTCAATCTTGTCCTTATTTAATCTATTACGATTATTTAATTTTGTCTGACTTTTGTGTTTTGACTGCTTTTTATAATTACCTGACTTTGCTGCTTCATATTATGATATTGTTTACTTTTGCTGCTTTAGATTTTGATGTTGTTACCATATTTTCTATATCATATTGTATCATACAATATCTATTATACTTATATGCACATACACAACATGTTTTTGTAATATAATTTGAATGTGATAAATTTGATTCTACAACAATGATATGACAAATGCTCATCATATTAATATGAACGTTAAATTAATTCAAGCATTACAAAGGCAGATAAATATTGAAAATAGGTGAAAACATGGTTCTACTGAGTCACTGTATAACAATGACTAACTAGATCTTTAAACAACATTTTTAGCCTGTCTGGTTGTTCATTAATGAACAACTCAATAATGATGCTTTAACTATCAAGCAATATGTTGAAACAATTCATGTATCGCTCTTTAACCTTGAACAACCTGTTAATGAGGCATAAGATGTCAGTGCCATAGATGTATTGGTCAAACTTCAAAAAGGTTTGACTTTTAGTCATTGAATGCTTACTTTTTTTATATGCTATGAATCAAAAATTATTAAGGTTTTCATGTCTGATTTCAGCAAGCCTGCATACAAGGAGTGTTTCACAAAAATGTCTGGATGATAGAATTCTTTTACAAGACATTACAACTAATCTATTTGTATTGACTATTCATGATGCTTCAATCAACATTATTATTAAACATGTACATACTCGTATCAGTTTGTTGTCAGTATTCACAGAACACCTTTTCTCAGCTGTGATATTCATCAAATCATAACCAAAGTGTCATCTCAATTTTAGATAGTGATGACAATGAAGCATTACCTCCACTCCAACAAGCTCACAACTGGATAATCATATCAAACTCAGACTCAAACTCAAATCACTTTAATAATGCAACAGTCAAATAGCTCAAGTGTGAATTGCTTCAGTAATGCAACAGTCAAATAGCTCAAGTGTGAAGTTGTTGCTCAGTCAAGTTATGACACCTTTTGTCACAACTTCAATCATAAATTGAAAAATGCAGTAAGAATTTAGTACTGGACATTCATTGCTCAGTTTTCAAACAAGTACTATGAGTCTTACATCCTAAGCTCTGTGAGTTCTCTGCTTTTAATGATGTCATGTGTCATATACTATATCTATTATATATTAATTTTTATCCACTTTTTTTGTCAAAATCATCAAATCACAAAGAAAATAATCATAGACATTCTTGGAATTGAAACAAGCACTTTTGCCAAAGCAGAAAACATGTTCAAGATTATTAAGATTTATGATGAAGGTGGCTTTGCTCTTGCACAACAGGTTATCAGTAAATTTCAAGCAGAAGAACATGTTGAATTTGCATCACTACTTGCATTTTTGACAAACTAGGACTGCTAACACTCAACTACTTAAGTTGATCAGATATGCAGCTTAGACTGATACTTTATTTGTTACTCTTATTTAACAATGAATAATAAGAGCTTCATAATTAGTTTTGATTGATTGAATGTGAATCTCATGGCAACTGAGTTGCAAAAGTGGAATAGATCTTCACATCACATTGTTACAAGAAATAATAGCTAAAAGTACAAGAAGTGAATTGAATAGAGTTAATTTTGTCAAAGAATTATGCAAAGTTAAATTCTTGTTCTGAAATACTTTGATTCAGTCCAATTCACACATCAGAAAGAAAAATGGAGATTTTGCAGATAAGCTGCCTTAACTTTGTCTCTGATCTGTAATCAGAATGCAATGAGTTTAACTTCTTTTTTACTTTGACAGTTCACTTTTCGAATCATATGCTCTGAATATATAAAAGCTCATGCATCATAAAACAAAAACGTTCAACTTCTTCGTAATTTTATATTTAACATCACAAAAAAATAACAAAATATACACTGACTCTATATATTCAACAATGATTACTACTTTTGCTCCTCTCATACAACTATGTCATCCTTATCCAATGTCTTGTTATGAAGCTACAATTCATTAAAAATTTGAATGTCAGAGAGTAAGTTTTATTAAGCTCTAAATTTTTTGTTATTTACTATTTATCAGCTTCGAGTTCACATCGTTATTCTTTCATGCTTTTTTAGCTGGAGAGCACTAGTCAAAATGTAAATGTTTTTGCTGAAATTGGTGAGTTCAACAAATGCAATGACAATTTTTTTAATCAAAAGTGAACAAATTCAATGAATAGGAGTGAAAATGAAAGGAGCAAAAGTAAAAAAAGTTAGATCTGCTGTTGAAAAAGCTTGCACAGCATAAAATCAATGATATGATAAATAACAAAGGCATAAATAAAATAGATTTGCATAGCATGAGATCAACGATATAATGAATAATAAAGATATAAATGAGATGAAAGTTAAAATTTTTTACAAAAATAAAAGCAAAAAATAAAAAACTAAGCAAATTTTTATTTTAATTATATATAGTGATTTTATAAAAAGACTTTTTTAATAAGTTTAAAAATAAATTAAAAAAGAGATTTTAAATTTGTTTCAGATAAAAGATGAAATTTTTTTTTTTGCTTTTATTTTTGTGAAAAGTTTTAATTTTCATCTTATTTATATTTTTATTATTCATTATATTATTAATTTTATATTATGCAAATCTCTCATTTATGCTTTTGCTATTAATATCAATTTAATTAAAAATTATTGCTATAATTTAAAATAATAAATTCAATGATTCAATTTGCATTGTAAAAAAATAATTTTTCAATTCAAATAATAATTGCAAAATATTATTAACATTTTCATTTTGCAAATTAAATAAATGTTAAAAAATTAGCATTATTTTTATTTAACTATCTTTATTTATAATAACTACTTCATTTAAATTTTTAATTAAAAGCACTTTACTTCTTTAATTTTTTTTTAACAAATGCTATTTTTATTTTTAATTTTGTGAATTTTTTATTTTTATATTGAAATTTTTCAATATTTCAATTTAATTTTTTTTATGCTAAATAACAATCTAATTATAATCATAATATAAAAATTATTTTAAACTTAAATGACTATGCTTATTAAATTTATTAAAAAAATAGAGTTTTTTTTTATTTTTTATTTAAAACAAATTTAAAATCTTTTCTTTCACACATATGTCATATTAAATATAGCATTTTAGCTTTTCTTATTTTTCTATTTTGCATTGCAAATTTAAATCTTTTTATTTTTTAAATTTTTAACATCAAATGAAAATTACTTTTAACATTTGATTAACAAACTCTCAACTTTAATGCAGCTTTGTTATGAGAAATTCAAGCATATGCTGTTAGTAATCTCAACAGTTTTTATATTTTTTTGCAAGCTGTTGTAAAAGCGATGACAACTTATGGGATACCTCACACAACTAAAGAGCCTACAGCCAAGCAATAGGACAACGAGCAAGCAATGAGCAAGCATGATGGCAGGCAGGGAGCGAGCAACGAGCAGAGAGCGAGGAAGAGACAAGCAAAGAGGTGAACACAGCATTGAGTGTGCTTACAGTCAGTTCAGTAGATAAGACTAATAAACACTGCTATTATTCGGTCTGAGGATATTCTATCTTGCAGACTGCCTTATATACTGCTATGATGCTCACACCTTCTTTTTCTCAGCCAAACATGTTTTCATTTTTTGTAGCTGCATCTTTTTTCACAGCGCTTTCTATGCTTATATTTATATTGACTCTGATTTTAATTTTAACTTCAAATGCAGTGTTGATTTTAAGTTTTGTGCTATGTGATATGAATTTAATTTCAAAATCAAGCTTTGATGAAGCATCATTTATAGCTGATGTTTTTTTTTTTCAAATTCATAACTAACACACATTAAATAAATTTTTATAAGCAAATCATATTCATCCATTTCTTTTCACTTATGCTTGCAATTACATAGCAAAACAGCTGCATTATTGCTTTGCTTTTATTTCAATTTCTAAAAATAGATGATGTTGGCGTCAAAGAACCGAAAGATTGGCAACTAATTGATGGAGCGCCCGCTACCCATCCTGAAAATCCTAACATTTGACTAGTGCTATGGGAGTTCTTCCAGGTCTTAAATTGCATGCTACATACAGCGCATGAAGTATTCTGGCAGTACGTTTTCGTACGTTCTCAGGACACAAGCTACTACTCTGTTCGCTGACCATCAAAATCCTTGGTCACATCTGTATGCCCGAAGGGCGCATACCAGAGGAAAGTCACTTGATTCTATTAAAGTGCTGGAGTCCTTGCCGGACGATTTCTGAAGTTCACGTGTTCTTGGGTTCTATCGGTGTGGTACACATCTTCGTCAAAAACTTTGCGCACCGTGCCCATCATATCATAAAACTCATGTGCAAGGATGTTCCCTTCGAATTCAGCGACTTACAGATCGCCGTGCAGAAAGATCTTGTACAGGCTTTAAAAGAGATCGACTATGAATCGCCCAATCCAGTTATTCTAGCTGTCGACACCTCGTACATCGCTGTTGGCTACTTTTTATGTCAATGTTCAAGTGAAGACAGAAAGCAGCTCATCGTGGAAGTCGACACACGTTACATTAAGGGTATGCTCCAACACTCTGATGTTCAACCATCAGCAAGTATGAATCACTGGATAGTAGCGATTCTCTTGTTCCACTTTGAGTTGGTCCACATTGAAAGCGCATTCCATGGTCCCGATGGACTTTCGTGCCGACTGCAACAGCCTGATGATCCTGAAATTGATGAAAGCGACAATGATGAGTTTGCTGACTGAGTTGACCAAATGAACAGATTCATGCATATTATCCAACTTCTGATAATGCTACTTCATTCTGACAGTGCAGAAAATACTAAATTACTGCCGATCGAACAATATACCTCAACACCTTTTCTCATTGCACTAACGTATACATCAGCGCACATCAATCTGCTAGATGATAACTTTGAAGAACAGTCTGAACGCTACAACGCTACTAGCGACGAGCCCAAAGAGTATCGCGATGACACTATGACCTTAACCTACGACGCGATTTCCAGAAGCAAGAAAGCAGTGCTAGAAGAAAAGCACTTCCAGCTGATCAAAAAGTGGTTAGAAGACCTCAAGCGATCAGAAGGTTTCAGTGACGACAAGTACAAAAGGTTCATTCGCTACGGTATGAACTTCTTCCTAAACAAAGGCAGAGTTTGGAAACACGACCACGCTGGCATGCACAAGTTAGTTGCTGACCCCAACAGCAGAGTCAGAATTCTCTGCGCCATGCATAATGATCTTGGACACTGAGGCCTCTATGCGATGCGCACAGCACTGCTGGAGCGCTTTTGGTGGCCACAAGTCAGCGCTGACATCACCTGGTACATCAAGACCTGCCATATCTGCCAAGTTCACCAAACAACAAAAGTACTCATTCCACCGACAGTTGCCACTCCAGCGCTGCTATTTGGAAAAGTGTACATTGACACCATGCATATGCCGCCATCGCACCGCTTCAAATACATAATCCAGGGTAGATGTTCTCTAGTCTGCTGGCCTGAGTTCCGCATGCTACATCATGAAACCGCCGAAACAGTAGGCAAGTGGATATTCAAAGACATTATCTGCTGATGGGGAGTGCTATGTGAAATTGTCACTGACAACAGTCCACCGATTCTTAAAGCAATGGACTACCTAGCAAAAAAGTACAACATCAATCACATTTGCATTTCCGGTTACAATAAGCGTGCTGATGGCATTGTAGAGCGATCCCATTTTGATGTGCGACAAGTGCTATTCAAAGCGGCTGACAGAGATGAGTTGTGCTGGAGCGAATCAGCGTACTCAGTTTTCTGGTCCGAGCACGTTACAGTCCGCAAGTGCATGGGTTGCTCTCCCTATTTTGCAGTGACAGGCACTCATCCATTACTTCCCGCCAACATCGTTGAAGCAACATACTTGCAACCGCCGCCCGATTCTATACTAGCGATGACAGATCTTATTGCTCGACACATGATTGACTTGCAGTGATGTCATGACCATCTTGAACGACTTCATAGTATTATATTTGCTGATCGCTGCAAAGCTGCCATTCGCTTTGAGGAAGAGTTTGCCGCTACTATTCAAAATTATAACTTTACTAGAGGCGCGCTTGTACTCATGCAAAATATGAAAATTGAAATGTCGCACAATCGAAAGATGAAGCCCAGATATCTTGGCCCACTCATAGTCATTGCCCACAATCATGGCAGCGCATATATAATTTGCGAACTTGATGGGTCCGTACTTCATCGACCAGTTGCGGTGTTCTGATTGATTCCTTACTTCCCATGCTTGCAAATTCCACTACCCAATACCATGCTCGATATCAACACTGCTAAACTTAGGGAGCTTGAAGAATTAGAATTAGAAGATGACAACAAACTTCCTAACATCAGCACTAGCGATACTGACAATTGAATCCTCAGCGCACGTGACATAAAAATCCACTGACACAATCTTGAAAAGCCAGCAATAAGCAATGATATATTCAGAACTATCAATATACATATAAGCGACTGACAAAAAAAAAGTAAACGACCAACAAAACAAAAGAAAAACTCGAAAGATACGACAAAAACAAAACAAAGCAACCAAAACACAAAAACACCGCTAAGTTTCTTTACTATACTAAAATACTTATGATTTTGTAGTATAGCAAAGCCGCAGCGTTTTCTTGCCTTACTGAGTGCTAACCTCAAGCTACTCATCTTGGAGCGACAGCAACAAAACAAAACAATTTATTCTGATAAGTACATACATTTTACTTACCAACTACTATACAGATTACCAATAACCAAAACAACAACCAAGCGCTTCCAACGAGAACCTTTTCATACAAATTTTTGACTTACTTACTATTTAAATCTTACGATTTACAATATTTAAACTTACAAAATCACACAAAAAAAAAAAAAAAAAAAAGATCAAGAAAATGTATCAAAATTTAGTCCCCCTATATAGGTGACCAGGGGGAAGGTGGTCTAGCGATGTACAAAAAACTAACATAAAATACAGGCGAGCGACCAACTACAGAATTTTCTCAAGAGGCGGCACATGAGGAATTTCTTCGTCCTCCATTGCTGGGAACTCCTCAGGCGCGATTTTGTTCTTGTCCTGCCACTCCAAAGCCCGTTGACACTCCCTAACGTACTGTGTGAGCGCATTATGCTGAAAAACAGCGGCGCCCATAGCCTGACGAGTGACCGTGAGCCTCTTCTAGCGACGAATCTGACAGGTGAAGGATTTCCAAGGCATGAGCCTGCGAATGCATGAGCCCAGCATGACTCTGGCAGAAGTTGATGGGAAAGTGCAAGTCCACCAGGAGCCATTCATGGTTGCAATCCTCGAAGAGAGTCGGAGGCTGGCGAGTGAGGGGGCAACATTGAGGCTGAAATAAAGAGTTAGCGAAGCGATAGGAAAAGAAAAAAAAAGACTTACCACAGTGAGCTCACGAGGAGTAAGCTCCCACACATCATTGTCACTGTCGACCTTGCACACGCTTTCTAGCATCGCCTTAATGTGCTGTTCACATTGTCTTGGCAGCCCTCATCCTCTTCACCACTGCTGCTATCCGAGCCTTCCTCAGCGCTCTCGACTTTCTCGCTGACTACAGTGTTTTCCTTGTCATCGTCAGAGTCGTCAGAGTCGAAGATCTCCATGAGCGACACATCAATGGATGACGTGACAGGAGAGGGAGTGCACAGAGTTTCTTCCAACTCTAATGTGGCGGGAGAGGTAGTGAGGGCAGAGGGAAAAGAGAACCCTCTGGCACTTTGAGAGCCACGGCAATGCGTGACAGAGAAGGGATAAGCCTATAAAAAGCAATTTTGTTAGGAGCGCTTTGAAGAACACGAAAGATTGAGGAAAGGCAAGGATACCTGGACTGCTTGCCGGGGTGAGGCACAGCAGGCAGAACGGGGAAAGAGGGTTCAATTGGCACAGGAGGGGGAGGAGAGGCAGGCTTAGCGACCGCAGGAGTTTTGGCTGCTGGAAGTTTGCTCGATGTGACAGCAAGAATGATGGGAGCGATGGGGGTCTTCGGCTTGAAAGGGGGAATTTCCCTGATGGGATGGATAGCGCGCTTGATGGCAGTATAGCACAACATGGGAGAAGCCTTTCTGATCGGCGCAGGACTGGCAAGAGGTTTTGATGCAACAGCAGGAGCAGCGACAAGAGAAGCAATTTACTGCTCACTACCAGAGCAGAAATCGCTTGACTCAACCGTTTCCTTGGACTTGACCTTACGCTTACCAATGGCAGGCGCTGACAAAGCCTGAACCTCCATGAACTGATAAGGCAAACCTTGACAGCACAAGAAATCCTGTGCTGCCTGGACCAAAGCAATGTGATGTTTGATGGCCACTGCATCCTTTGGCTCCTTCTCATGCTTCTTCCCAACAACCACGCCTTGATGCGTGCAACCTTTTGAATGCGACAAACAGAAGGCGCAAGGTCTTCCGTGCTTGGGATACCAGCAAAATTGGTCAAGGTTCCTCAATGTGCAGCAATCGCACTAAAAGAATGTCAGCGCAAATAAGAGAAAGAAAGAAGTTTAACTTACAGGGCCATTCATCATGAGCAACTTCATATGCGTCGACAGAGCATCCAAAATTGCCAAGTTCTTCCCCAAAGACATCTTCATTCCCTTTGGCCAATCCTTGCTGTCCTGTGTGAAGGACCCATTGTTGGGTTTTGGCAGGATCGCCGTGAGTTCAATGTTAGTAAACTAAAACAAAGTCAGTGCGATAAGAAGAAAAAGCACCGAAACTCACTGTGGAAGGAATGCTGCTAAAAGAGGACAGTTTGGGGACCTTCTTTGTCTTTGTCACCGTGGGTGCCTTTGCCTTTGCCTTCTCCTTCGTCGGCGGCTTCACCACAGGAGTCGTGATGTCTGCTTTGTTGTTGTTGTCATCATCTTCAGTGTCCGCGCCCAAAATATTAACTTGTTCCTAAAAGACAAGTTAGCGCCGCTAAAAATATAGGTAGCGAGACTTACATCATCTTGGAGACTTGTTGTTGCTGGCTCCTCTACCGCCACCTGAGGCAGAGGAGCGATCGCAGTGTTAGAAGGACCGGCGACAGCGGGAACAACCACATTTGATCCCAAAACAGTAGTACCGGCGGTGGAGAAGCGCTCAAAAGTCAGACCTTTGATCATCTTGATTGTGTTCATCGCCTTTTGAATGTGCCCCTGTCAAAATATTAGCGGCAAAAAGAGAAGTGAAGCGATAAAAGGACTTACAACGTATTTCTCGTAGGGCTTCGCCCAGGGTTCCTTGAAGAAGCGCTGCCAAAGCAGCGCACCCACTCGCAGCAACTGAAACTTGTCCTTCCAAAGCACGACAGGAGCTTGAAGGTTGCTCCAAGCACAAAGCAAGTCGCCAATAGTAATAAGAGCATTCTGACCATGCTCAGGGTCTTTGGCGAGGTGAAGAACATTGTGTGCAATCAGCAATGCCTGGATAATGAATGTCTGCGCGGCTATCTTTGCCTTTGCCGCTTCGGTTGCGTCCTGTTTTGATGGAGTCATCGCGCAAATAGAAATCAAATCTGACAAAGTTCAAAGTCAGCGAGCGCAAAAAGAAAATAAAACTGTGACAGACAAAACAAAAGTATGACAAAAGAAAGTGAAAGAGAGAGAGCTGAGAGAGGAAAGCAAGTGCTTAGGAGGTCTTTTATAGGGCGACCAAAGATAAAAATAGGTGCTTCTTCAGGCACCAAGGAAAGAAGATCAAACATGAGGCAGATCAATGTTGGTCATAAC
>JAGGAR010024196.1:0-14176 GCA_017657315.1 Termitomyces sp. K1Ag
TATTTACTAATCCGCGCGGCTGACGACGGGCACCGAGATCCAACCGAGATCAATTGCAGACTTCATTGCCACCAAAAATGATGGTCACATATTGGCTGTCACACACGTATTTCCTTCTACCTCTTGTCCGACTACCTCGACGGATGTCCCTATATTAATTGTATCCTTACAAGTATCACGGCCTTGCCCTCGTTATGCCCCACAAACACGCTCAGGCGTTTGATGCTCGCCAGGTTCACCCCTCGAACACCGTTCATTCAGGATGGGGTATAGACACTCCTCTACTCGATGAAAAGGACGACAAATATTCCCCTAAAGCCATCGCTTCCACTTCTGCCGTTTATTTTGCTTCTTTGAAAGCCTTCATAGATCGCCTTTGGCACTCACAGACGAGCCGGTCTCGTCCAATCTCGCCAAAGCCTTCCTTAACCACCGCGCCCCAAGCCTCGTCCACAGCGGTCTTCGTACTCTTATGCGCACTCTGGTATTCGACGTCCGCACTGGCTTCTAACACCGGAAAGGCTATTCTTACCCAATTCCGCTATCCAATTACCCTCACATTCATCCAGTTCGGCTTCGTCGCCATCTATTGCCTTCTCTTCATGTCACCCCTAATACGTTTTTCCAAACTTCGAGCACCAAGTCGGACCATTATTCAGAACACTCTCCCGATGGGTATGTTTCAGGTTGGAGGTCATATGTTCTCCAGCATTGCCATTTCGCGGATCCCGGTCAGCACTGTACACACAATTAAGGTGAGATACTATTTAAGCTTCCTTTCTATCATTAAATCAAGTGTATAGGCTCTTTCTCCTCTATTCACTGTCGCAGCATATGCCCTCCTCTTTGGCGTCAGTTATTCCAGCGGGACTTATGTCTCTCTACTGCCTTTGACAATCGGTGTCATGTTGGCTTGTTCATTCGACATATCGGCTTCGAACGCAATAGGATTGCTTTGCGCATTTGGATCTGCCCTTGTCTTTGTCAGTTCAAATATCTTCTTCAAGAAGATCATGCCTACGAATGGAGGGGGCTTGACACAATCAGTTCATCATAAACTGGACAAACTCAACCTCCTTCTGTATTCGGCGAGTATGGCATTCATCATCATGGTCCCTCTCTGGCTCTATCACGATCTACCTCTTCTTTACGCCGCCACGACCAACCCGTCTCATGTTACCCATCCTAAAGGCGGCCACGAGACACCACATTCTGTCATGTACTATATTTTCATGAACGGCACTGTCAACTTTGCCCAAAACATCATTGCTTTTGTCATCCTGTCTTCTACATCTCCCGTCACATATTCCATCGCCTCCCTTATCAAACGAGTAGCCGTCATATGTATCGCCATCATCTGGTTTAGCCAACGAGTACACCCCGTTCAAGGGTTCGGAATCATTCTCACCTTTACGGGCCTTTATATGTACAACAATGCTAAATCGGACGTGGAGAAGGGAGAGAAGAAGATGCGGAGAGTGGAGGCCGCTCGTGACATGATACTGCCCACAACCAAGACGGATTCAATCTTAATGGCTGGAACAGACTACCCACCAGACTTCGCGGCGGCGGAGTCGAGCAGCACGGGTCTTGGTGGAACTGCTCATGGGCGGGCGAGGAATGTGTCATCGGCGACATCACATTCATTCCACCACCCGAGCACGATCCCGTCGCATCCTTACTCGTATCCGTCGCATCTCTCAATCAAGACCTCGACCATTCCAACTGACCACGTCACCGATACCCATGGTCCGCGAGGTCCCTCTTCTTACCCGTCTCCGCCGTCATCGGTCGACTCGCCACCTTTGGAAACAGTTCGCCTTCCACACATTCCGTCGGATACCCCCTGGAATCAGACGGCAGCGATAGCCTCATAGGAGTCTAATCATTCACATAATTTATCCTATGACTTTTGCAAGTATCGTCTCTTACTCTACCCACATCTAACAGGGTCTCTTTGCAATATTCTCTATAGAGTTCATATATCCGTTTTGTATTTATGGACAAGAAGTTTCTCTAGCCATATCTATGTGTCTGCGCCTGCGCTCCCTCTGGGTACGGACACGTCGATAAGCCGCAGGCTCTTGTGGGGAAGCGGATTTGAGGTAGATCTAGAGACCAGGAGATTGTTGGAACGTGGGCTCTGCCCCTTACAATCTGTATACTTCGGTTGATTCCCTTGCCAGACCTACGGGAGACTAATATTGACGATTATCCGACTCAGTCACTAGTGACTCACTGATCAACTGCCTCAGCGACCCCCAGATGACTTCTATATATCTCGAAGCAATACGAAATGAAATATTTGAAAGTTTCCATCGTGTTCTACGAGGAATCTTGGAAAAAAGGTGTACATACATTATCCTGACTTTTATGCTTAATCACGTATTTCAGCCTGGAAACGTTATAACAGTCTACGGGTTTCTTTTTCCAACACCTTCCGGCGCCAGCAGCGATACGTATACCGAGCCATGTGCACAAAGGTGGGCCGAGCAGTCGCCTCTTAACTAGTGGGGGCACAGAAAAATACCCCATCTTTAATCTAATGCATGAGCAAAGCAGGATTGCGAATCAGACGCATTGAATCAAGGAAGAGCCCTTCTGTCTATACTAGTAGGGTATCTCAGATACAACTCACAATATATACAACCTGATAACCATTATCTCCTCGTGCCAACCCAGCCAATCAATACCCCAAGAACAACAACCGCGCCCCACGCGCGTACTTGTTTCCCCCCATCCGTCCTAACGTCCACCAATCCGGACCCAGGTGACGCGTCCGCGTGTAGGGATACCCGTTCTTCTTTCGGTTCCTCAGGGTGCGATGGCGGTGGCGGTGGCGGTGGCGGTGGCGACGGTGGTTGTGAATGCGGAGGCTGCTCGTGATCCGGAGGAGGGCTAACTTCGACGTGCGAGACACCGCCGAAAAAGTCGGTGATGAGCGTTTGGTCCAGGGGACGATTGAACAGGTCGCTGCGCACGCCGGGGTGAGAATTGATTTTGGTTACGTCGTAGTTGGTGAACTGCGTGTGTGTTAGGGGGGTGGGGAATGTGGAATCAAAGAAGAGGGGAGGGACGTACGAGGTCGGACATGGTGTAGTGGCTTGTTTTGTTGATGCCTTCCATGTATTCGAGGACGTAGTGTGTGTAGGAGTCGATTACGGAGACGCCGATGTCGTTGTCGTTTTCGTACTGCTTGGAGTGGTTAGTCAGGGTATAGGAGAGAGATGGGGCAGGACGTACGGAGTAGGAGTTCTCGCCGACGCGTGAGGATCCTGTTGCGAGAATATTGGGGGAGTAGAATTTGGAGTACATCGAGTTGGCTTGGCATGTGTCGATCATGAAGAATATTTCGTTGTACCTACGAGGTTGGTGAGCGTGAACACGAAGCGAGATAGGTGATGACAAGCAAACCGTTTCTTTTGGTACATCTGCTCGAACGCGTCGGCAATATCGAACGCGCTGATTTCTTCATTGTCTTGGAACTTGAGGAACTCGTTGCCGCCGTGGCCGGTCATGTAGACGAAGATGTTTGACCTGTCGTCCGTGAGCAGGCGCTTGGAGCGCGGCACGGAGGGGTCCATGCGGCCTGGGTGTGTCAGAGTCAGCATATTTCGGGCATTGAGGGACCACCCACCAGTTAGCACGCGGATAAAGTTCTCGACAGTGACCTCGTACCCGCGGTAGTCGACCTCGATGTTGTCGCCGTAAAGTTCGATATGTCGGCCGCGGTCTGCGTAAACGCTCCCCGGGAACTTGTTGCGGGCGTTACACGAGGCGTCGTCGGCGAGCATGAGGATGATGTTCGAGTCTGGGATGCCGAGGCGTTTGACAGTGCGGTACCTGGAGGTGAGTTGAGCAACATGTGAGTGCCCAAGGCGCTAGAGCGTACATGCCGAGGGCGTTGGCCATGTGCTAGGAGGGATGAGAGGGATGCTGTGCTGGGAGGAGTCGACGTACGCGGTAGTTGAACCAGTAGCGCGACGCACAGACGAGCACGGCCCAGTTATTCGTGTGCTCTGAGTGCGCGCCATCGTCGAGCGACGCAGCCCAGCTCGCGAGGATCAGGAGGTGGAGGAACGTGACAAACAGCATGCAGTTCGGAGTTCGGATGAAGCTTGTCCACGTCCACGATGAACGGTGAGTGTCGTCCGTCGTCGTCCCGCTCGATGAACGTGCGTTGATTGTTCAAGGTCTGGTCGAGTACGACGATGACTCGCAGAGCGACTCAGAGAATCGGATTGATAATCATGCAAGCTCGTTCAAAGTCACACTGGGTCAAAATGTGAGATTTCTAGTCTACTGTGCCCTCAGCCCGTTTCCCTCGCCATGCGTTTGTCTTTCTGCTCCGGATAGGATAAGTCTTTGCTCAAGTCGGGTATTGCTGTCCCTTCAGAACGTGAGTCCAGAGTCCGCTCCGAGCTTGTGCTTAAATAATGACGCCTCCACCAGCGCGGAAAATACAAAAATCACAAGTGATCATACGAAGAACGACGGCGCACAAGAACCAGTCCCGCGCGCATCTTTCAAGTGAAATTGAGGTGCAACCGAGTCCGCAGGCGTCGGTGGCAGCGGCGGTAGAGGACACGACGACGGACGGCGAGATGCACACTCCGTCTTCGTCAATGTCGTTGTCGTCTCGCACACCTGAGCCGCCAGCGGATGAGCTATCACGCATCAGAGCGCTCCTTGTGCCGCCTCCGATACCAGGCGTCGAGGACTGGGGCATCCCACGTGCATCGTCTGACCCTCCGGATCCTACTATCGTCGTGCGTGTTCTCTCGTTTCCGTTCCGTTTCTTGCTTAACCCAACGATGCAACTGGTTTCCCGACAGGCCAAACTCGCGCAGTTCCACACCCTCAAAAACGACCCGGCGAACCCGAGGCATTTTAATGATTCACTCATGTCTAATCGATCGTTCCGCAATCCGCATCTGTTTGCAAAGCTAGTGGAGTTTGTGGATGTAGATGAGCGCACGACAAATTTTGAGAGGAGTGTTTGGGATTTGGAGGGGTTCGAGCAGGAGTGGTACGCTGAGAAGATCGGTACGTGCTTTCCTCTTGGTCTGGGTGTTAGGTTGGATTCGTATTCATGCACGCGTACACACTTTTTGTCTCTGTCCAACACAACGCTTGACTCTGCACTCAAGCCGAGTACCAGAGAGAACATTCGGAGCAGGCGGCTGCGGCTCAGACGGCCGGGAAGAGAACGCATGTTAATTTTACGTCGTCGTCGTCTGCGAAGGCGGCGGGGGCGGGTTCGGCGGTGGGCCGGAAGAGTCGGTTCCAGCCTTATTATTTTGACCCCGGGGCCGGGGCGAAGAGTCGAAGATAGGGTGTCTCATGGTCAACAAGCTTTTGATAATATATACATGTGGCGTAGATCTAAGAAAGAGTTACTCTTGAATTTTGATGCATGGGAAGTCACGAAATCGTGTGGGTTCTGGTTCTGGGCTCTGTAATGTCGAAGGCGCTCTTATTTTACTATTCATTCCTGGACCCACACCTCCTGGCTGGAACAACGTGATCCATTCTGCGTTATGTCTTCTCTTGGGCGTGGATATACGACCTTCTCTTTTCTGTATTCTCCTCCCTTGCCAGTATTCGTGACACAGATTAATGACTTTAATTATAGTGTGGCGCGGTCAAGACCAGGATTTGAATTACGGTTACCAGGTGTCAAGTAGTCATAACAAGTTGGTCCAAACCACTCGGGACGTGTACTTCCGCTGCTACCCCGTTGGCGCTGGAAATAATCATGATATCGATGAGAATAAGCAATATGTGTTATTGTCAACAGGTATTTATTCTTAGTACCGTTTGCTCCAAACTACAAGACAAACAAGTTAGAACTGACAACCATGTTAACAAGCTTGCCAACAATCATCATCTTGGTCTTCTGCGGTAACAATAGTGCCACAACGATCTCCTATCGGTTTTTCTGTTTCTCAAGTTCCTGCCTGGAAGCAATCATGATCATTGATGAATCTGGTCAAAATGTTGCCAATAAGGCTGTGCTCTTGATAGCGTGCACGACAAAGAAGAGTAAGTTCTTCCGTCTAAAGTGAGTGCATTTGTTTGCGGCCGTAGAAGATGGGAGAAACACGAGGTGTTTGTGAAGTCAAATTGATGGAAACAATGTTGCTTCCTTGAGCCACCTCCATCTACGCAAATTGACAATCAGCTGAAAAAGTTCTATCCCCTTGTCCTCTGAAATGTTAACAAAGGACAAGATGTCATTATGGAGACACTTATTGTTTCCCATTTGACATCTTGTAATTATTTTTTGTAGGTGACTCGGATACAGCCCATGACCATGACAGTCGTCGCCTGGTACCTGCAATTGCCGGATGGATCCCATTGTACCCTCTCTCAAGAATTCTCTTGTTGAAACTGTCGACGGTGATACAAAACTTTTGGTATACAAAACAAACTTGCAACAAACTTGTGTATTCTACACAAGATGACGTGCAAACAAAGAACTTTCTTGTACTATGTCGACGCTCGATGGCTTATTTAAACGGCCAACTGTAGCTCATGTTTTCCTCGCCCGCCTCATCGGTTAACCGATAACCCAACTTGAGATGGTCAGACATTCATGGAATTCTGGTCCTCAACGAGGCGGGTCGCAGTATGCTTATGCTTTTGATGTTGATCCGAGTCTCTTTGAGTTCAGTGGTGGATTTCTACCCCGCCGGTCTGGTGCTCGACTGGCAGCGATGAACTTTGCTCGTTTAGCGTTAAGGCATCAGAACCATTTCAACGGCGAGGAATTGATTTCGCACATGTTGCAGCAATCAACAAACGAGGTGAGTTTGCTAAGAACCCTTGTCTCTTGTCGTTCAGCATACATCTTTTTTACAGGAAGTGAAGGCCATATGTCATCACTGGTCGTCCTCTGATGATCTCCTGGTTCTTGATATCATTCAAATGCCCGGATTTACGGAGCATATCGAACAAAGGCCGGGATCTCAACACAAGAGTGCCATCTCATGTGCAGTTCATAGGGTCGAAGAATGGTTGCGGTGAGTGTCACATTTTCGCTACATCCTGTGCTCAACTTTTTGTAGGGATATGGAGTATCGACCTAAGGCTTCAGTCGCTGTTTTAGACAACGGTTACAATATGGTGACTTGCTTGAAAGTCCGAATTCCGAGTGGACACAAGTATTTGGTATACGATCTTCAAGCCACCGGTTCGGGGCCTACTAATTATGTAGTGTCGACTTCGACAATCGACATTGCGGAATTCATGGCCGGCACTATCTCCAATACCCCGACTGAACATGCGCATCGGCTTGATTTTGCTTGGTTTATCGAGATGCAGCTCAGAGAAGAGATACCACCGTATGCAAGGACTTATGCTGAGCAACAGTCCTCCTCTTATGCTGGGCCGAGTTCGATCAACATACCGCCGCCCTTTGTTCCGCCAGAGTCGGCGGAGGACATTGCCTTCCAGGCTGCATTATCGCGGGCGTTGCGACTCAGTTTACAGGACATAGGCAGGACGAATGCAAGTGATTCGGCCGCACCTTCTACTGCCATTCGTGCACAATGGTATCGGTCCGACCGGGACAGGGCACGAAACAATCCCAACATGATTTATTCCGAACAAGAGCAGTTGGATTGGGTCACCGAAAGTCTCATAGCAGAAGTATGTGATGCTACTCGTCCATCAGCGCCTAAGCAAGACAGTGCACCGGATGACGCTGGGTCACCTGCAAATTTTGATTGCGGTATCTGTATGGATAGCTACACTAACTCGGAGAATAGGATCATTCGGATTCCAGGATGTCGGCACGTCTTCTGCAAAGAGTGTGTTCAAGGGGCAGTCAAAGCAGATTTAGAATCGAACAGATTTCCAATTCATTGTCCAATGTGTACTGCGGCTCGTGGCTCAGCAAAGAAAAGCAGTGTGTACCTTTGAACCCGTCCACTTGCATTATTCCTAACCTCTCTCGTCAGGAATTGACGAAGAACTCGTACGTCGACTTGGACTTGAGGAAAAATATATTCGCATCTTTGAAAGACTACAAAAGGCTGCAGTTGGTATTGAGATAACCTGTCCCAGGAATGACATTTTTTTCTGCTTTATTCTGGTCTGGGTGTTGACTAGTGTTAATAGGTGCAAAGAATCTGCCTTCGTCGACCGTGAGGTGTATCGCTCAAGAGATCAAATACTGTGTCCTGCGGGCTGCGGACAGAACTGGTGCAAACGTTGTCAGCAACGTATAGAATCAAATGGCGCACCTCATTCGTGCGATGGAAGCTCGGAGCTGCGAATGCTCTCAGAGCGTGAAGGATGGAAGAACTGTCCAGGTTTTTTTCAATTCCCAGATGCGATTAAGATTCAAAGGGTTGACCTTTTCTTGCTATAGGCTGTAATACTCTCATTGAGAAGACGGAAGGCTGCAACCATATGACTGTAAGTCGCTTACAATGTCTTTCGTCTTGACTGATGTCGACTTTGATACTTCAGTGTAGAGCCCCGGCCTGCAACACGTACGTATCCGTATTTAGAAGCCCATACTTCGTTTCACTGATTGAACATGGCGGTATTCTTCGTAAACAGTCACTTTTGTTACGCCTGCGGAGAACAAATCATCAGGTCAACGAATGCGATTGAAGTGGACTACGCTTTGCGACGTCACAAAGAACGTTGCGATTGGAGAGAGGCTCAGGACAGACCTCAGGCTCCTGCAGGCCTGGATCGAGTTATGGATCCACCTGGTTTTGCTGACCCTCGACTACATCATGATGACGTTCGAAGAAATCCCCGCGCACCCCCTGCGCCCCACCGTGTTCCCCACGCATTCCCCACGCCCCACTGGCATCGTATTCCTCGTGGAACCCCTGCACCTCACCCTTTTATTTATGGATCCCCTCACCCTGTTTTTCATGGATTCCCTGCACCTCACCCTATTGTTTACGGATCCACTTCCTCTTACGGTGTTCCTCTACCCCCTTTCATTCCCCCTGCACCATTTCATATCCATCGACACTATCCCCATGCTCCCCACCGTTGATGATTTGTCGACTTTTGACGGCGGCCCTATGCTCTCCATCTATCCTATTATGTCTATGCTCCTCAGCTCTCTACCTATGCCTTTTTTGTGTTTGCCCTTTGTCGTATGTCGTTATGCTCTTCATGTACTCTATGGTCCTCAGCTCTATACCTATGTCTGTTTGTGTTTCATCTATGCCGTATGTGTATGAATTAATAAATTGAAATAAACATATGAAACAAAGTCCTCTTTTGAAAGACAAGTTGTCTTTCAAAAGAGGACTTTGTTTACCTTAACAAGAATCGTTCTCCCTGTCTTGCCGCTAGCCCAAACCCATCGAAAGGCTGGCTGGCTCTCCAACTTCCGGTCCATAGGTAATCAAGAATAGTTCAACAGCTCCTTCAGCGGCGTCAGTCGGTCACTGATTTGATATTCACTGATCATTCACACATAGTTTCACAACCTATATAGTATCGGCTGCGCCACACTTTGCACTCTACCACTCTTGTATGGCCTTCTATAGACTGGGTACATAACGCGATCCGATTCCACCATCAGCCATTCTAGTTTTCTTGGTAGATTTACATCTGACTCTTTCTCAACATCATCCAGGGCTGTTCATTTGATGCTGCTGAGTCTACTAGGGTCGCTTCGATCCCGCCAGCGTTTGGCGAATCAGCCCATTATGCCATTTCCCGTGATATAATGGGCAACGTGAAAAAGGTTCATTTGACAAGAATTGGGTAAGAAACAAATGCCAAACGAAGCAGATTGCATGCCAATTTGGTTTCGACGTAAATGAACCACTCCATGTTTGAGAGGTGTTTAGGCACATGTCCTAAGGTACGTATGCTCCTAGAGTCGTTCGAGATCCCATAGTAAGTATTAAAGTAAGTACATTCTCAAAAGACGTGACTGTGTGGTGTGACCAAATGTTACAGGTCACAAGTCACTAAATTCTCACGTGTGTCTTGTTGCGGTGAAGCAAAAGTCTCGTCAACGGGCCCACCGACATCCTCAAGATCCATCAAGCACTCTTCACCGCAATATGGTCCGTATGATCCCCTCCCAGAGCTCCCAGGAGTCCATTCCATACGGTCGTTTGGGTTTTGGCGCTTCAGTTTCGCTGGATGGGCCACTCTACCGTTGGATAACTTTGGGGCTCATCTCCAAATCATGTGTCTGAACTGACCGACTGAATTCTGTAGGCTCGAGGACCCAAAAAACACTTGAAGCGTCTCGCCGCACCCTCCTCATGGATGCTTGATAAGCTGAGCGGAACATACGTATGTGAAGGATTTGGGATGGATTGGTTTTTCAATGGTTGAAATTTGCTCGTTTGCCAGGCTCCCCGTCCCTCCCCTGGTCCCCACAAGCTTCGCGAGTCTCTTCCCCTCACCATCTTCCTCCGCAACAGGCTGAAGTATGCTTTGACCGGCCGCGAGGTTACTTCTATTGTCAAGCAGCGCCTCATCAAAATCGACGGAAAGGTTCGCACCGACGAGACTTACCCTGCTGGTTTCATGGGTTCGTGGCAGGCTGTTCATTGCAAGAGAGTTTTTTCTGAATAAATAAATTTAGATGTCGTTTCCATTGAGAAGTCCGGCGAGCACTTCCGTCTCCTCTACGACGTCAAGGGCCGTTTCACCATCCACCGTATCACCCCTGAGGAGGCCTCCTACAAGCTCCTCAAGGTCCGTCGCGTTGCCATTGGTGCTCGCGGTGTCCCCCATATCGTCACCCACGATGGCCGCACCATCCGTTATCCCGATCCTCTTATCCAGGTCAACGACACTGTCAAGTTCGATCTTGAGCAGGGCAAGATCGTTGACTATGTCAAGTTCGATACCGGTAACATTGTCATGATCACTGGTGGACGAAACATGGGAAGGGCGGGTGTCATCGTACACAGGGAGAAGCACATCGGTGGATTCGATATTGTGCACGTTAAGGACTCCCTCGACAGGACGTTCGCTACCCGGTATGTCATGCTTATCTTATGTTCAGAACTTCCAGGCTCAAAAGCATTCAGTGTGACAAACATCTTCGTCATTGGTGAGGGCATCAAGCCCTGGATATCCCTGCCTAGGGGCAAGGGTACCAAACTGACTATTTCGGAGGAGAGGGATGTCAGGAGAAAACAGAAGGCCTCGGAGTAGATGAGCTACTTTTATCGCTTTCTCATTTCTTTTTGCGTTATGACATGCTTTGTATGCCGTCCAACTATGCCATAAAAATTCAGCATGCGGAACTGTGTCACCATCTATGTCAGTTAAAATTCCAAACTGCCGCGGTGTCAATTCCTTTTAATCGAGCAATAAGTGTATCTACCAGTAGTCGATGTGTCTATATGGAACGATCTCATCCTCTCCTCTCTTCTTCCGCTCAGCTTCCCAACTAGCAACCCACTTGGCTATCTTACTCCGAGAATTTTCGCTGCCAACATTCACAGTCGCTATCATCTTTGCCCAATTAAAAGACATTGCAAAGCAAGTCAACTCGAAGAATGACGAGTGTTCAGAGTAAGGAACGGGGAGCAGCTGCAACGCAGCCGTCGATTGGCGAGCAGGACGCAGACTGGTGTGATTGAACCCTCGATGAGGATGTGAGATGATGGAGGCAATGGTGGGTATTTGATTTGTTCCTGTGGGTGGCATGTACCTTGGGAATAGGTAGGTTGATTTAGAGGAGGGAATGGACAAGAAAAATAAACGTACGTCCACCCTGTGGGCCTGAATCCAGCCGCCTTGCTGAATTTACCCTTAAAGCGTTCCATATAGGCCTTCAATTTGTCGGAAGTTATAGTACCCAGAGGAACAAGATGGACGGTTGCTTCCAAAGGATCTGATGTCAGGAGTGCATCAAGCTCTGCATCAGCCTGACACCGAAGAATAGCTGCCTTGCGCGTGTCACAATACACCTTGGAATTCAGAGCGTGCGCAATCGCTGCAAACGAGATCAACCAAAAGTCATCATGGAATCACTAAGAGAAACCTTTGACGATGCGTTCCTTCCCAATGGAATACGTCCTGTGGAATGTAAATAGTTATAATTGCAAGAACACATAGAGAAGAGCCCAGCATCATACCCAACAACAATGAGCCATGTTTCAGTCTTTGACTGATTTCCAGTATTTTTGGAGATTGCCCATTTGTCCATCGCAGTTGAGGTATGTCCTAGTGGTTCACCTGCAACGAGTCTACGAGCAAGCTCCGCGCAGGCGGAGATAACCAGAGGTTGAGGAGGGAATGTGTACTGCGAAGTGATATACACTTTTTAAACCCTGGACCTTGATGTTGAATGGATGACTTACCTTCGGGTCCAGATAGGTCGTATCCAGGTAAACATGATCTATCCGCTTGCCTTTGACAGCTGGATGCAGAACATGGCGAGGAGACGCGCGAAAATCGCCGCAGTGAAGGTACCGGAATATCTTACTTGAGCCAATAAAGGGTGACTTGAAGCTACTGTCTCCGGCATTGACAGTCTGACGACCCTCAAAGAAAAAGAGACATGACCCTGGACAATGGTTTGCCTCAATGAGGGTGACATGAACTCCGCCTGTATTTGGAATCTCTGCGGGCACACCATACGGGAGAGGATGTACCCATTTCCGGTCGACTGAGAGCATGTGAATGATGAGATTCGCTGTACCTTCGGAACAGTAGATGGGTCCGCTTTTCCAATTGGACGCCAGGTTTGTATAATGGTCTGAATGCGCGTGTCTGATGAGAAAGCTTCAGAATAACAACAGGAGCGTAAGACTGAGGCCTATACGTCAAAAAGTATGCAGTGACGCCCGGTATCGTCCCATAGCGAAAGGCATCAACGGCAATAGGCATGCCTTGCAGAACCTTATAGAAGGGTGCCTTGCGTCGACCACCGTTACTCTTATTGGGGCGGAAATCTCGCTTCTCAGCCACAGTCGCCTCTTTCCATGCTTCGTTTTCCTTGTGTGAGGACATGAGAATTGAAAAGACATTGCCGTTTGATGAAGACAACTTTGTATCTTCGCCGTTGTTTGCTGATGGTAGAGGTCGTTCGAACTCTGGCGGAACGAGAGACGGTTGAAGAAGTTTGACTTCTGTTCTACCCATACTTTTGGCCAAGGGCGGGGACTCGCGTGCGGAACTTCCTCTGGAGTCCAAACAGTCATTCACATGTCTTGCTAACTCCTGATAGAAAGTTTCGTTGCGGCTACAATCAGATATAATCCTAGTGCTTACAAGATGCGATAGACCACTTAAGAACATATCACAAGATGGGCATTTTGTGGGCCCTTCGTCGTCAGGAAACACCGTAGTCACGTCCTCAACCTCTTCCTCGTCAGGCACAGGCGCGAAAGGTATTTCGTCGTCGCCCATCCCCCAATCATCTTCGACATCGGGAGGGAGGTACAAATCCATCATGTCACTGGTTTCGTCTGGGCTTTGCGGTGCTTGACATTCAGTTTTGGGAATAACCAAACGCGAAGTGGATGCGCCCTGATTTGATAATGCGGTAGTACTGTCATTTTGAAGTAGAAGTGTGGGTTTCCCAAACGAGAGTATGGAGTCTGGTGAGGGTTCGTCCGTAAATGTAGCACCAACAGTAGAACCAGCGTTAAGGAGGAGAGATGGAGTCCCAAAAGTCAGAGTCAGAGTTTCTTCTTTCAAAGTCGCGCTGTTAGGCCGAGCAGAGGGTGTGAGATCTATGGGAGTCGAAGGATTTTCCTTGAGACCATTACGCGATGTAGTCTCTTCAGCTTTTCTATGATAGCTACTTGGGATTGTGGACAACACACACGCTTTGTCGTTTGTTTCAGCAGATTTTTCTACGAATTCAACCTCTCCAGAACTATTGCTTCGACGACGCCTCTTGGTGGATCGGATGACTTGAACCACTTCGGGTTCGCTATCCGAGTCAATGACAATTATATTTTTTGGCGTCACAAGTGGTTTGGCCTTGACAGTCGCTTTTTTCTTCCCTTTGACACTTATAGACGAGCCTCCACCGGCGTTGAAAAAGTCGTGCAGAGTGACAGCTGATTTCACTTTCTTTCTGGATGAAGCCATGAGGGATATGTAGTCAAGCAATTTTTGATGACGTGATGTCTTGTAACGGTAGTCAACCCAAAGAGGCAGAGTACGGTCACACTTAGTGTAGTCTCGCGGAATAGAACTGGCGTAAGTC
>JAGGAR010024197.1:0-14146 GCA_017657315.1 Termitomyces sp. K1Ag
AATCAGCCTTACGCTTTTGTGAAACACGAATTGGTGAAGCATCCATGATCCAATATGCCTTCAGTTTCTTGCCTAACTTTTCGCAGGCTGGGGGGAAAGCGCCCAAATCGTTTACATCTAGCCTGTTGGAAGGTAGAAATGTAGATCCTGAGGAAGAATTTGACATCAAGTGGTGCGCAGCCAGCCTTTATGCAGGTGTGTTAGTACCTCCAGATAAGATAAACTCTTTGACATTGACAATACACTTTGATTGAGGTGGTGCTGATACTGTAGGTGTTTTAATTGACCGAAGTATTGCAATTTGTATATCACCCTCTAGACTGTCTCCTCGATATACTCCTTCTTCCTTGCCATGACTTTGAATCCCGAGGTCATGAAGAAAGCTCAAGCGGAGATCGACTCAGTTGTTGGCAATGATCGCCTTCCCACGCTGGAGGATCGTCCATATCTACCCTACCTGAATGCCCTTACAAAGGAGGTCCACCGTTGGCACGTTATAGCTCCGCTCAGTGAGGAGTAATTGCTTTACCCATCAATTGGCTTTCCTTGAAATTGGTGTAATGCTAGGCATAGTGCACCGGTCAAATAAGGACGACATGCATGATGGCTATATTATCCCTCGGGGGACTTTTGTAATTGCAAATATTCGGTGGGTAGAATCATTTGTCCATAAATGCTAAGGGTGGTAATTATAAGCCATCAGTGGGATTCTGCACGACCCGCAAGTCTATGCCAATCCGCAAAACTTCGACCCGGAAAGATTTATTGCGAGTGATAATAGGCCAGTTGAACCAGACCCTCGGGACGTCTGTTTTGGCTTCGGAAGACGGTAAGGTTTCATTCAAGATCTTATTTACGCAGCCAATCTCGTTGCCATACAGCGCCTGTCCAGGTACCTATGTATACGTTGAGTCTAAATGTGCTTTCACTGACATTAGATTATGAGGGCTGCATCTTGCAGATGCCGCAGTATTCATCTCATGTGCAATGTCCCTAGCTGTTTTTGATATATTCAAACCTATTGAGAATGGTGTCGTCACTGAACCTGTCTACGAGACCTCTGATGGAGCGGTATGGTATTGAGATCTTCTCTACACTTACATGTGAAGCTGAATCACATTTTGACAGCCACGTGAAACCTTTCAAATGTTCAATCAAACCCCGTTCAGCAAATGCCGTGTTCCTCATTCAAGGCACTGATTGTTGACATGTGCGACATGGAAGGTATGGGACATTGCCAGGCATGGCATTACTGAGGATTTAATGGGGATTAATTACGAGGATGTAAGACGAGTTATTTGTAGCCAGTACCATCCAGGAAAAAAGACTTTGGTATGGAGCCCTATGTACTCAACATGGAGGTTATACTTCTGTACACAAGCCCCCCTCTAGGTACAGGTCCATAGTCATCTCATCACAATATATACTTCTCCATCCTTTGGCCCATACATCTATATAGTCTCATACAATTACAGATTCATCAGTACACCAAATAGATGTCATCTATATAGAGGTCCATATAGACAATGACACCAAGTAAACAGCTCATAAAATACTGATGGCACAGAGAATAGCTCCACAGTACATCATATATCCACTATCCTACACCTGGTTCCTGTCTAGAAAAATCTAATCCTCTTCATTGCTACTCTTGTTCTCCTCAAGTTCACTATCAGTTTCCCCCGAATGACCCTCTAACTGTCTCAACAAACCTGTTCCTCAGCCTCTCCAACAAGCATTGGGGCTGATCCATCAGAAGTGATAGCACCTGAAGATCTCCTAGATTAGGAAATGAATGAACAGTCAGAGTGTCTCTTCCACCTTCAGTGTGCAGCTTTCAGCTTCACTCTCAACTGTTCAGTTCTGGAAGCCATTTCTTTATCATGGTGTCCATCCGTGTTTCTGGTAGAGATGTTCCCGCTACATTTGATCCAACACTTGCACTCACTAGTATATTCAAGGAAATTTTGGTGTCCATACTGCCTAGTATCGCTTGCTGCTGATTACTGTGGCCACTCTATTTATTTGCCTGTTTCTGTTTGTTATGTGAGGAATAACTTTCATTGTAATGTAGACATCTCATTCACTCGATGTAATAGCCCTTGAGTGAGAGTAATAGATCAATGCAAATACACATCTATATTGTCTACTCATCTGTTCAATTTTTGTGATATTCAAACTGTAACTTCATTCATAGCAGGCTCTGTGCTGCTTGTTGTGCTACTGCATCTTTTATTGAGTACTTTACACTCCCCCTGGTTTCCACTAGACTCCAGGTAAAATCTAGGTAAGTCTACAGTCTACATAGACTCCACATAAACTCTATGATACAGGATATATGGAGTCTACATGGAGTCCACATGGAATCTATGTGAAATTTTCACTGAAAGTATGTGAAATCTCTAAGTCTTTATATAGCTGGAGTCTATGTGGAGTCTAAATGGACTTTATGTGGAGCCTATATGGAATTTTCATTGAAAGCATGTAAAAATTTCAAGTTCCTATACAGGTGGAGTCTACATGGAGTCTATGTGGAGTCTGTGGAATTATGCATAAAGCTTATATACAGAATTTACATAGTATCTCAACCTTTGTTCGCACGGCCCAAGCCCGGCTGCCCGGCTGCAGCCACGGCAAAAAGCATGTGCCCCCATGACTCGAGTAATGGCGTTGCGCCTATGTCTACTTTGCCTCGCTCACCTGCCTAGGCTCGCTTTCTCAGCGACTTGCGAGACGGAGACGGATCATGTCATGGCCCGCCTGTGCGAGATCGGTGCCGCTAGCCGTGACGAGAGGAAGTTGCAGGTGTGGTTCCTCGCCTTCTTCGATCATAAATGACGATTTTTCTTTTTTGAGGTGATGCTAACGATGTCTATGACAGGTATGCTTGTGTATGATCAGCATCGTACGTCGGGGCCTCCCGTTCTATTGGTACGTTCACCATATGCTAACACCCCAAAGTCACTGTGATCACCTCTTACCTGATCACTATGGCTCACCCTTTTTGCTGGTGTCCTCTCCACTGTCGGCTTCCTTAACCAGGACTTAGCGTGATTATGCAAGCGGCAAATCTTGCGGATTTCCATTTAGATTTATTCATCATCAGACTTGCCAGCAAGGGCACATCCAATCTGGCTCGTATAGAGGTTCTGACTCTTCAGACAGGTTCCGCTGACTGCCAGGTGTACCCGTGTATGCACGCGTCGTCCCATTTCCCATCCAACTCCCGTCAACACGAATTTCACGCCGTAAGGATACATACGCTGAACAAAACCAGATTATGCTTCACGGGTAGCGGATTCGTACTGCAGAGACGAAACCATGAAAGGAATTTCGACGAAAAACATCGCGCTGAGTTTGGCGGTCGTGGCTTTTGTAAGAGGACAAGGGACAAGGGTAGGTACTGCGGCCTTGAGAGTTCGTTTATTGACGCATTGGTTAGATGTGAACATTCAAGAATATGTAACACTTGGTCAGTCTGCTTATACAGGATCTCAGTATAAGCTAAATCTATCGGAGCAGAGTTGCGTGTGACTCGTGGAGAAGTACAACAGGTTGAAATGGGGTTCCGTAGGCAATCTGCTGTGATACGTGATCATTGATCATCAGGAGTAGATTGATTAACCTCGTTGCCTTGAGCCTTGTCTGCCTTGCTGCCGGTGATGATTCATGCTCCATGCGCCTGTCTCTTCTTTGACATTCCTCTTTTAAATTTATGTAAGAAATGATTTGGCAAGGGCCGTGTCATTGACCCCGGGAGCAATCACAGGTTGTAGTCGCGTATGTAATTATTATAGTATTTGGTGTGCATGATCCCGGGCTGTAGCTGTATTGTTGGCCTCCTGGGTTCCCTGAAGTCTGGATACAGGCATAATAAAGTTATGCCTACTTCACCTGTGAAATTCATGTCTATAACTCAAATACAACTTGTCCAGCACCCATAGGCGGCCGAGTATCGATGACTGTTCCAGTGATCCTTTATGCTTTATGATATATGGTATTTGATGAAAGGTATTGGGGCTTTCCATCCAACATCTTGATATACGGGTATGCCCGTGTGCCATTAACTCATCAGTCAAACGATCACACAGAAGCAAACAATTTCCATCTTCCTTTCTGATTGATGGTCTCACGCCATGAATCACGCAATCGCACCCTAATCGGTGCATGCGGGCGCATTCGTATGCCAACCACATTGTTCAACACACAGAACAGCAAACGTGATAGTCTCACGCCATGAATCACGCAATCACATGCAAAGTCCTGTATAAAGTCTGGGCAATCTGTACTGATACGAGATCACACTCATGTCCTCTCCTCAAGATTAAGACTCTGTAGACGCGCGATTTTGAGAGCTGTTTGACAGCTTGGCTCTGTTGAAGATCCTCACGTCAGCGAGGCGGTTTTGGCGTATTGAGCAAGTGATGCCAACTCTCATGATGGGGTGGATTTATCTTTGGTATTGTCTTTCACCAATCTCAATTTTCTGATATCTACTTATGATTGCTTTGATGACAGGGTAAGAACAACGAAAGCCCGTACCTCAAGCTTCATGATCTGCAATACGATTCCATCGATCTCCATTTGCATTTGTGCTGTGAGCCTCCGAATCTATTGCTGCTGCTGCGAATCCACACTGTTTCTGTCTGATGCTTCGGTATGTTTGATTATACTGTCTAGGAATTTTGATGTACTCAAAGTCATCCCTGGTTAGTACGCAGAGGCACAACATTGAATAATTGCCATAGTGTTGTCAAATTGATTATGTCAATTTTCTGTTGCTTAGCTTCCACTTACCAAGTCAGTCAGCAATTATTCATGAACTTGATCTTGGTGACAACTGACTGGCTTGCATAGATCTGAGACGCATCACGATAACGTCAGGATCTTCAGAGAGCCTGACTGCCACAACAGTTTCTGAAAGGCCTACTTCAGCAAGGATATAGTTTGGAGAACATGAGTGTATTGATACTCAATTCTATAGCTTGCAGTTCTTTGCACATCTTTCTTACTCCAGGATAAGGCTTGTATCTGCTCTTCTGTAGATCTGGAAGCATACTATAAGTACATGAGAAAAGTTGAACTTCAAGCACATCAATCTGAAATCTATACATCTCCCAGGACTAGGATTGGACACGGTTGGTTTACAGCACATGACCAGTAGGAAAGCAGTCAGGGCAACTGTTAACCATCCTGTACCAGAGTAAAGATCTGATATCAAATGGCATGGCATACCCAAGGTTTTGATCTAAAAACTTACAGGAAAATCACTGATACAGAGGTATATACATATTATGTTTGCTCTCTGCTAGCCACCTTTTCTCCATCTTGGCACAGATGTGGTGTTGAGCAATCCTTCAGCATCTGTAATGAAGAATTTGATGGCATGCCAAAATGCAGCAAGGGCAATCATAAGTATATCACCTACTGATCAGAGTAAAACATGTAATAATATATCCAGGATGAGGGCTATACACCATACTGTATTAGGGGTATATACTACTAGGTGTGAAGGAGTATTATAATGGCAGTTACAGTTTGAGGAGCTCTCAGTCCACACCAAATTGAACAAGTCTTGGGAAGGGGTCAATGCTGTCTGGCAATACTTGGATGTAAGTTACATAGCTAGCATAAGATAAGATAAACTTTCACAAACTCAAAACTTTACACCCACCTGTGGTAGGGCCAGTTTTGCAGAATGTTGTTGTAGTAGAATAAAAATTTTTTGCATATTTTGTTCTGGTTTACAGTGCTTCCCATTATCCATGACTTTCCAAAAAGATTTTAACTAGTGTTTAAAAGTCTGGTCCGGTCCAGTTCTTTGCCCAAAATTTGGGCAACCACAACCACAACTGGTCCAGGACCACCTCAGATTGTTCCTGGACTGGACCGCAACTGCGGTTGCCTATGCAACTGGTTGCAACCACCCTCGGTGTCCTAATAGCCATGAACCAGCGCATAAAAATGAGCTTTGGAACTCTTGAATTGGTCCAGAAATGACCAAGATATGGTCAAAATACATAGACAAGCCTAAAAAGTGTATTTTATGGAAAGCCGGAGCACCACGCTTCGGGGATACAATCGGCAACGTCTTGCCATAGGGTTCGTGTTCAAACTCAGCCGTTGACGCTACATATACTGATATTGACACGACAGGTTCATCGATGAATTTGTGTTTCGCATTGTGGTCATTTATCTCAACAATGACAACCTTGATCAAGGTAGCGCTCTGTAAGTATATAGATGGCTGTATTACTTAGTGGCTAAAGACAATGGTTTCTATCATAGCATCTCTAAGCTGATCTTTTGTTTACCATTCGTCACCCTCTTCGTCGTCTGTGAAGTTGACCACTAACTCCGGCTGTGGTTCTTGGGATCTAGACTGGATTTCAGGTTCGTCTTCATTTGCCAGTGCCTCCATTCTGTCCCACTGATCCTGGTCTATGTCCAAATTTTGTCAGTATGCAGACACATAGTACAAATGTAGAATAACCTAGCCCTTCTCCATCATTAACTCCTCCCATGTAATAGTTTCCATCAGGTGCAATATGATCCATCCCATTTGGGAGTTCGCGAAGGCCACCCATGAGGTTCAATTGGCTCATTTTCTTCTTCAAGTGAGAGTTGATACCACTCCGTATGATAGGCCTCGAGGATGTCTTCCAGGTCATGAAATTGATCAAGGAGCTCAAGGTATACTGCTCAAACATTGCTCCGTGTAATAATTGGCTGACCCATGTTCTGATAGAACTGCATTGCATAAGCCGCAAATGTGGGGGGGACAAGTTCAAAAACGGGATCATCAGGGGGTGCATATAGATTTCGAACATAGTCAATGGCCTTTTGATCAACTTTAATCTGTTACCCACACCTCAATGAATGCATTGACACAGGTAATCAAAATATGCACTTACTTTGAAATCAAGGATGCCAAAGTCTTCTGGATTTGTATAGATATCATTGGGAACTTCATGAGGTAAGATCTTGTTCTTGTCTGCGCGTTTTGCTGTATTGTTGACACGGTCCTTATAGGCATCCAATTCACACTTGAAGCCATGGAATGAAAACCCAACGGAACACCATACTATATGACACCATGAGAATGATTCAAGCAGCAAGTTACAAATTCAACTGACACTTCAAGGTAGTTGTTTGGACTGTACCAGCCTTCATTAATCCCAATGTCCAGTATGTCTTCAAAGCCTGGTGTGAAACGACACCTTAACTGAGACCAACTTATTTCAGGTTTGATATTTTTCTTTTCCTTCATCCACCGGTGCTGAAGAGTCCCCTGCAGTGATGGATCATGCCGGTGACGCAAAAGAGTATGTCCATTTGCAATTCCGAAGTTTTCAGTTCCTGGATCACTTTGTGTCACAAGAGGCATGACTCGAGGTGTGTCAGTCCAGCAGTTGATATTGATCAATCAAAACACTCACATCCAGCTTCTTCTACATTATCTAGGTAATAGCCGAGGATCAGGTGAGGGTTACTATTTGTATACCAAACCTTGATCCACTGTATTCTTACAGCCATTGGCTCAATCCCAGTGTGTAATGCCAGCCCAAATTTATACTGTCACTTATCATGCTGGTCAACAGCTATCATGTCATTGACTCCGGCAGCCCAAAAGCATTTGCGTTTGAATTGGTGTGCTTTGCGTTGTTCAACCAATTCAGGTTCATAAATTGCGAAGTAGGACTTGACAACGCTCCTGTTGCTCAATGTTAGTTTATTCATTAAACTTAGCAGTAGCTTGGTAGTGATTTAGTGGCTGCATACCTAGGAACTGACATCTTTTGCTTGTGAAATAAGAGGCTGACCATTTCTTGTGCACTTGCTTTTGGATACTGTGTGCGTAGCTCACACATTGCATCTCTGATGCTTTCTACATTATGTCCTGCTTTCCGTGCATGAATGAGTCCCATCTCTTCACGCAGTTCACGAAATTTGGTCATTCTAGTTTGTATGTCAATTGAGATCAACCTTGGATCAACCATGTGTTTTATCACACTTACCCTAGTTCATACTTTGTAAGATCAATGTGTTTCCTCTTCAATGTATCCAGTATCTGTTTGTCATTTTTTCTCATTTTCCAGTATCTGAGGATGTGCTCTCCGATCATTTCCAGTGTTGCTGTTGACCAGTTAGCTTCACTCAGCCAATGATATTTACATAAATCTCATACGATTGGGTTTGTACTGATTTTTACCACATGGCATCCTGCTAAAATCTAGACAATTGAGCAACAGTAATGATGCCTCATAGAGGGCTTGGGGTTCATTCAATACTCTGCAGATTCCATATGTTACCAGAATATTTAAAAATGTCATAATCAGTGTGGATCCCAAACTTGATCACAGAGTTTTTTTTAGAGCACTTTCCGAAATCACCCGCTCTCTAAGTCCATCTGAGTCATCTCTTAGCATCTTCTATCAACCATTATGTCTCGAGCCACTCAGTTCACAGAAGATGTTAAAGCTACTCATCCTTCTCCTTGTGACCGTCATGGTTGTGAAGAAATAATCAAAGTTGGAGAGATTAGGCATTACATTCCTGGAATACATGGTGGAGGAGAATTTGTCTGTCAGAAGTGCCTTGAACACTACATGAACAAGCTGGCAACAGTCATTTGTAGGTCACTGTGAATCTACTTGTCATACTTGATCTAATCAACAGCTCTGATTCCATGACAGGACAAAACATACAACCACAGTCTCAGATTGATGCTGACTTGGTGCGCCAATCAGTAAATGCTGCTCACAGACATAGTGGATTAAATCACACCATACAAAAGTTTCAGCCAAGTTTTCTGATATGTTTTAACATTAACCTAGACTCAACACGGGATGCTCGGCATGTCACACCTTTACCAGAACAAGAATCTAGATATGCTGGCTTGAGGGTTATGGGGCCTCCTCCATTTCATGCTGAGTCAAGCTGCCAGACAATGCCCACTTTTCAGCCAAATGTTGGGGTTCCAAGTGCTTGGTCATCCGTTCCACAACAGCAGCCTGCAATGTCCCAGGGAATGGTAAATTTGAATCCAATGCAAGGGTTTGCTCAAGGCTACACCCCTGCACATGGATTGTATAAACAGGAACGTAACCGGATGGCTCAAAAGGCTTATAAGGAAAAGAAATAGATGTGGTTGATATCACGATGCAAGTGGTTCACGAAATTCCTGGCAAAACAAAACCTGGACTTGTTCTAGCAAGTCAAGCCTTAGATAGATATAGATGTCTCTGAGCCTAACTACTTGGTATAGAATATATTTGAAGGCAAAGGTGATGTTTCATTTCAGGACACATCACTGCATGGGAATTGTCAGAATTAGTACTCTCTCACATGCATCCTAAACTCAAAAGGGGAACAAATAATTTTCCCTTTAACTGGGAGACAATGGTTGTAAGAGAGCTTGAAAAATGGGTGGACTTGGCCTCTGTTGATCAAAGGAAACCATATTTGTATGAGCGTTGCCTTGTAGAACCACGCGGAAAGGGAAACACTGGCGGAAAAATCTTCAAAAAACCAGCAAAACCATTCTCATTTGCTCTAGTGATTAACAATGCAGACTGGAGTCATTACACATCCCACATGGATAGAGAAGAGGTAAATTTTCATCATATCACAGCTTGGACTATATTGTATAGACTCGTGACCAGCCGTTATATGAGACAAAGTCGCGATATAACGACTGGTCCAGCTGGGTTTAAATTCACGTATGAGTGCAGATTGATCGAGATACAATAAAAATAGATTTTGGAATGATCCTAAGTTCCTTCTGCGGTAATATGCCCAATTGGGAATAAGCAGTGATTTCTTATCCACCATCGGCGACGACGAGCTACGCGTTGCCAACCTCCTTTGCTGAACCCGTTCTACTTCCAGAATGCCACCAGAAAGTGGTAACTTTGGATTCTTTAGACTGGACCCTGCAGTCAGCCTCATTGAGCCCACTAGCTCTCAAAACTCGGACCCTTTCTTCAGCATCTCTCCTGGGACTTTCAACAACTGAGTACCACGAGGACGACGTTCCAGCAAGGTGCCAAAACCATGGGAACAGAATACTACGACATTTCAGACAATTACTGCCCCAAATCTCTCTACACCGGCACCACTTTCCGTGAACTCTCCAACACCCAGCTTCGAAATCAATCACGCATTTCCAACTCCAAGAACACCATCAAATATACAAGATCAACTTAGCAAACATGTACATTATAGTGATGGACACACATTGCTGGAGGAGCAAATGGTAATTGATGATAGGTTCGTCGCTCACTCTTATAATGATTTCAGATTTTAATTTATAACCATGATATCTTAAGACCAGCTCTGCTTCGGAACGCAAACATTTCGGAGCGCAACAGGCATTCATTCCCCCCCTTGGACGAGTCAGAAGCTGCAGCCAGTCTCTTGCAGTTACATCAGTCTCTTCAAAGCCTCGACATCGAGCCTCCCATTGATACTGATACCTTCGATGATACACCCAATCCCTGTTAGATCATTCGCCATACTCCATGGCCACTTCCCTACTACCTTCACTACCTCTTGAGCCCAATGATTCACAGTCAAATAATGAAAATACTTCCCCGTCACTTGAAATTCCCCGCACATACAAGAAGCCTCGTTCTAAAGTTCAGCATGTCAAACTTGCGCTTGATGGGCTTCACGACACTCGTATATCAGTTTCTGAATTTTTGACAATCCTTCTTGATGAAAATAATCAAGAATTTGCACACCATCGTAACGCCTTCTATGCTGAAAACAACTCTCGGCAATTTCAGACAATCCTTGACTTGATGTGGACTAGTGAGAAGGGAGCTCGTTCAATGACACCATGGCTTCAAAATTGTGCTGTTGACTTGGTGTGCGACATTATTCATGCTGAGATGGAAACTGCAAAGCCGTTACTCCGCATGTCCACCAATGAAGTCACGACCGAGTTTATTAATGCATGGGACCTCAACAAGTTTATGGAACCTGTTCAGGAGGCGTTTACTCCAGTCTGGTCGTGACTTCTCAATGCTGCAACTGAGAGCAAGAAGTCGGCAGCAAAAGTCAAGACATCAAATTCAAAGGATCGTTGTGTTGTAAGTGTTAGCTTGTGCCTACTACTAATTGCACTAAAATTTTAATAGGGTCAGAATATTGTACATGCACAGATTCATTACCTTCGTTCCTTTAAGTCCTGCAAGGCTCAAATTGGTCTTGGCTTGGTAGCGTTAGCCACAGGTGCATCACGGGAACTTATCAACATCTTACACATGTCCAACGTTACGATGGCATACACCTCACTGTCAAATATTATTGATACTCTCGCCAACAATTCTATTGCTGAAGCTCGACGAGTTGCTGTGATGGAGCCCACCTTGATTGCCTATGACAATGTTAACATCAGCTCATCTATCTTCGTGGAACAGGTTCCTGGTTCAATGAACAAAGTTCAGTCCGGAACGTTTCCTGTTCTTTACAAGCTTTGTAATGCAGATCGCCGACACTTGATTGCTGCTCCCATGCTTGAACGTTTGCACAAGGCGTCTCCCCTCACTATGTCTGATCTTCAACCCTCACTCAAGGCTTGTCAGGTATACAGGCACCAGACTGCGATCAACATATCTCAGGCCCTCTTGAAATATGTGGAAGGCTTTTCCGAGTACAGTTCTCATAGTGAGCTCCAGCATATGCCATGCCGCAAGCTTCCCGATGATGAAAGGAATGAATTCTTTCCTTTATGTGGCAAATACTATTGAAGAGGCCTCAATACAGGGAAATCTACTCAATCACAATGATATAATGCTCATACAGTTACAGTGGCAAGTGGGCGACCTGGATAAGGTCATGATTCCCGCTATCAATGACCAATTAACAAATGCTTGGATTCAAGGAGGACAGGTGTTACGAGCAAGGGATCTTACTCCATGGCTCCACCGAGAGGTTTTTGCTCTGGGCTTTGGTACCTTTCATCTCATAATGAACTTCATATGGATGCTTCTCAACACACATCGTGGATCTCTTGGCCAGCTTGGTTCACTCACACATCTGTTTGCGGTAATGGAGAAGGTCAGACTGGGATCAGAGTGACCAGATTTTCATGCTCTATTATCTACACTTACACAGATTCTTGAGGGGCTCTTACTGAATGCTTGGCGCTGAGAATGTGGCTATTCAACTCTTAGTGACTTTGCTGCATCAAGGCCAACTGCTGCCAAGATATTGGAGATTGCGCAAAGAATTCTTGATCAATATGCTACACCCACTGAAGATTTCGAACCATCTGAAAAGAGGAAAACAAAAACAGCAGCTCCTACAGTCAGCGACAGTGAATCTGACTTGTCTGATGACCAGGAAGATAACAGCACTGACAATCTGAGTATGATACACAAGGATACTGTTCACAAGAATGTTGTTTGGTTGACTCGTGACCTGCTCTATGTTACTGAACTTGTTCATGCTGTTGCCCATGGAGATTTTGGACGCATTGAAGATATCCTTCCTGACTTGGCCTGTATGTTTCGAGCAGGTGGTTCTAACAATTATTCGATGGAGATATTGTATTTCCTATTCAATCTCAAGGAAGTATGGACACCAGAATTTGTGTCAGTAGTTTTTCTGCTTGACTTCAGAAGTAATTTACTTACATTTTGTGCTCCTTATAGCAATATCATGTGGGATAATATGCTTATCAACATTTCCGGATTACCTGGACATTGGATGGCAATTGACATGAATATAGAACACCTGATTCGGTATCTGAAAGTGAGCTCAATTCAATACACTATGGATTAATCAATTTACATGATCAGGCTTTGTTTGCTGCGAAGGGCATTTACTCCAACTGGGATAGACTGGGAAATCTCTCAGCAAGCATTGCTCATCTTCAGAAGATCAAGACACAAGTTACATGATCAATGCAGTCATCTTACCAGGGTTCAACTCATAAAAATTGTGATGTCAGTGGTCTTGTTTGGTGGATTGCCAATAAAGCAAGGGAGTTGAAACTACAAGATGAGGTTGTGAATTGTGAAGGTATTGAGACAAGATTAGTAGCGGATTTACGAGCAGTTGGCAGAGCAAAGTTTGCATCATCTTCATTAGCAACATTCAACAAGAAGCTTGAGGAGATGATCAAAGGAAAGGCTATGCTTGCTGAAGAAGATGCTATTCCACCACCTAGCTTTGACGAAGATGAAGAATTGATAGTTCTGATTGCTTGATTACATGTTTGAGTTTAATCTATTCTAGTTTTCTTTTTCGCCTCTGATGCATGTTTTTCCCTTCCTAGTTTATCCAACTCCTGATTATAGTTTGACACAATCAAAAAAAGTGGAGCTGCCCATATAGCTGCCCACTCTGAGGATTCTCCAAGAAGCATTACAATATCTTTCGGAGATTTGAAGGACTTGGGCAGTGCTCGAACTAGCTTGTGACATTCTGGAAGAAGTAAAATGTCATAAGAACAAGTGTGTCCATGTAATTGTGTTGCCCCATTTTGAAGCTATAGAATAATCCGTGTATTGAGTGTGTCACAATCTTGTAGCTTCCGATAAACATTTGGCTTTTTACGTTTGACTGGAATAGCTGGTGGCTTGCCTGTGTAGAGGGGTCTAGGCAAAAAGGTAGCAAGGCTAAAGCTGTCATTGTGGTGATTGCAGCAAAATGGACCAGAGAAAACTAGAGCTATGCCAGATCAAGATGAGTAAAACAACACATTATATAAGGCAGGATTCAGAGACACCATTTGGAGAGGTGTCATTGAGATAGCTTGCATAGTAGACTCAAATACAACAGTTACTTTGAACAAGTTCAACACAAGCATAGGTGGCACGTTGATGACAACACTACTCTTCTGAAGGTGGTCTTACCTTAAAGAAAGGCAAACCCTATTTGCGTGACGCTTCTAAGACGAATGTCGCTAGAGAGGCCACACAGAAAAGGTTGACACCCTAGAAAAGCTTTACGCGTTAGTTTTAAGTTACGAGATGGGTCCTATCGCAAATCGCCGGAAATTTGCTATCTGTCGGATATAATATCGACTTTGGCGACAGCGACGTGAAATTCGGTCGGCGACGAGTGTTCTTCGGTCGGCGACAGCGACAACAAGTGGTCGGTCGGGATTATGTAAGATCTGGTCTCGGGAAAA
>JAGGAR010024198.1:0-14092 GCA_017657315.1 Termitomyces sp. K1Ag
TAACGCAGGTGGAAGTAGCATTCACATCACAAGGGAGCGTCTTTCCATGGCACTGCTTGGCACTCATGTTATCGTAATAACTGCAGTCCGGCCATCATGAGTCGTCATTAAAGGTGCCCTATGACTTGAGCTTACTGATCAAATGAAGAATGCCACCCCCCCGTATCATGGCTCGCGATCCCCGAGATCGCATCCAACTTCGCATATAGACCCGCAGCAGCAGTCAGATGCCCATTCCACGTCTGACTACCCGTAGTAATTGCCGTCTGGAGCTCATTAGCTTTGGGGCACGAATATGTAGGCTCCAATGAATCAAAAGAGGTGGATTGTATGAGCACTTCGATGTCGGAGCTGGCGGGGAAGAGGCCTTTGACGAGCCCACTGGCGACTTGGGAGGTTATTTGGTTGTTTGTTACGCCTGTAGTGAGGGTTAGATCGTATTTCGTGGTGTTATGGAAGGGGAAGGGGGAATAAGACATACGGATTCTGGAGGCGGAGGGATCGAAGTGAGAGCTCAAACCTAAGCGGGAAGCGTAGACTGCGCGGAGGTCTTTGCCGTGGGTGATTGCGTCTTCGAGGCCTTCCTCTGTGATTTGAGGGAGCTGGCAGCTAGAGAAGGGTCAGTGAAGATAAGGACTTGTGTTTTAATCAGGCGTACGTGGTACCGACAAAACCAGGGCCAACGGTCGTTGTCCAAGGATTGTCAAGATTGGTGAATGCTTGCCACTAGATACACTGCATAAGCGTCAGAATACTAGGTAGTAGCGAGAGCTTGTCCACCTGGATATCAGCTGCATTTGCACCCGGCCCAGAGGCACTAGAAAAAGGTCATAAGTATCGAATAGTGATCAAAAAGAAAGGACATACGTTTTCAAACCAGACAAAGGCCCCTGACCAATGCAATTCCACGAGATATCCTCCTTGAAAAACGTGTTGGACGCGTAAGGAGTACGCTTATGGTGCCTCTGAATAACTTCAACAAATTCGAGTGCAAAATCGTGCGACGGAGTCCTGATATCAAATCAAAGGTAAGAATAGGATTGAAGGAATGCGTAGATCAACGTACTTATACTCCCTTGTCCTTACGTGGGGCATATTACACCAATTGTATTCTCCATAAACTTTGTCGGGAGTCGTAGATGAGTTGAAGATTCCAGGAGCTCCCGAGCCATTCAAGACAAACGGAAGATTGTTGAGGTTGGACGATTGCGGGGGGAAATGAGTGACGTTGACTGCCTCTGTCGCACTCAGCAACGATACCAGGGTGACAACGACAGCTACGAACAGGAGCTGAACCGACATAGTAATCTTAGAAGGAAGGCGTTCACATGGTACTTTGCGCGGTTGACAGAGATATTTAAACGACTTCGGGCTTGCGATACGGCAGACGTTCTTATGGACCACGTGTAGAGCTTCTCCAAAATCAAGGAGGTTGGCGGCGCGGTCCGCGTGCAAACAACCGGGGCCCGCTCATTGGTCGCGCTCCATGCTGCCCGTGGGTGTGGGTGTAAAGTACTTAGAATGAGAAGGAACGTGCGTTGGGCCTTGCGTAAATTCTTGCCAGATCTGGAAGGTTGCTGGTCGTCGTCGTCGCCCTGTCAAGTCCTCATTTCTTGAAAGCCTCTGGCCCTGGAGAAAAAGAACGAAACTCTGGTGATTGAAGTCATCAAAAGGTAAAGAGGATTGAATCAGGTTCGGAGAATTGAACCGAAAACGGCTTTGTTCTCAGGTTCCTACACCCATGGCCACTAGCTATAGATACCACACGGATACCCATGGCTTCAGAAGGACATTCAAAAATTGGGACATGGATGACAGCAAGGTGGATTCAAATATAAAGGGGTTAAACTTGGACTCGCGTGCTTCTTCGCCCCCCGCTTGGCCTCTGTATATCTGTCACTCGAATTCACGTTCTGAATGACTCTCCGTCGCGTCACCACCTTCGCTTGCCTGTTCGTTCAATTGTCGTTGAATGGAGCGGCTGCCTCGCCCATACATAGCGGAAGTGAAGCTGTTCTCGCACAGGCAGCATTAACAGAGATCCTGGAGCGTGGAGCGCCTATTCTCGGTGAGGATCAATGCGAACGGACTTCATGCAGATGAGTTGATCCATGTCTGACAGGCTTCGATACCGGATGCTCGAAATCTTCAAAAACCTGTGATTGGATGGCAAAGTTCCCCGACAGCACGAAACTTGTGCACATGAACTTGCCAGGAACACACGATTCCTCCACTTGTGAGCCTAAATCTACGTCTCATATGTAACAGATTTTCATTTGAAATCTCCAGGGAACTACTCAGATGCTACTCAGGCCTCTCTCTTGCGATACACCGGCCCGTGAGTCGATAAAGCTATTGAAAACAATCTTTATATATTGATCTGCTGCAGTATCCCCCCCGCAGACACGTTCAGATGCCAAGAACACTCATTTTTCCAATCCTTGAACGAAGGAATTCGCGTCTTCGACCTCCGCTTCGCGTACAATCCCGGAAACGATACCATCGGACTCCACCACGGTAAGTAAATCATCTGCTCTTCCCCTTTCAATACAGCTTGACTAATTCTTGTTGCTACCTACAGCCCAGGCCTTGCTCGCTCCTCAGACAAGACTTGAGGACGTTCTCTTTGGTCTCTATTCCTGGCTCGACAACCACCCCACCGAAGCCGTTCTCGTCTCGATGAACTACGAAGTTGGAACCGGTACACCCAATGACGCCGCCCTCCAAGAACACCTCTACAACATCTTCCAGAGCGACCTCGCCAAGAAATACTGGGTTCAGACTAACGGCACCGTACGTGTCATTCTCCCGCGTCCCCAACTCCAATATGAACTTTGGGTCACGTTTCTCTAGCTCGGCACCCTCGGTGAAGCCCGCGGCAAACTCACCCTCCTCCAACGCTTCACCTACTCCCTCCTCCCCCCAACTTCCACTAACCGCATCGGAATCTGGCTCGACGGCGCACATTGGACCGACAACGGCAAAATCATCGAGATCGTCTACAACGCGCCCGAGAACCAAATTGCCTTCATCGAAGACTACTACTACATGGACGAGCTCTCCGCCGACGCAGGCACTCAACCCAACATCGATCTCAAATTCAACACGACGGTAGCGCATTTGGATAATGCGACGATGTTTAATATGGACCAGCTGTATATTAGTTTTGCGAGTGCGTCGCATGATGACGCGGTGCCACCGGTTACGCCCAAAGTGAGTGGTGTGGTTTTTTGGCGTTGTCTTTCTCTGGATGGTGTGCTTATGAGATTATCAGGTGATGGCTCTTGGCAATGGGACAGATGTTTTGGGTGTCAATCAGAAGCTTCTTCCCTGGCTAACGGAGCGCAAGGGTCAGAGGTTTGGTATTATTAGTATGTATCAATGTTCGCCTGCGATTTCCCAAGAATCTGTTGCTAACAGATTCCTTAGTGCTCGACTTCTATGACGCTGTTCCTGGACTGGTTGAAGCGGTCATCGGTCTATGATTTTCAACACTGAGACTCTGGGATACCATTAAAATCAAACAATAAGCACCTACCTCGAGAAATAAGGCTTGATTTCTCTGACTCTTTGTATTCTCCTCTGGAATATGTGTGGAATAATGCTATGACATCTAGTAGGCCAAGCACTTGCCGGCAGGGTTCATGCATCAAATTGAAATATACAACTCGATAAATATATTGAAACGATCAAGTTAACATCTCATCATATCCCTCTCATCATACCCCTTCCTCGCATGTGCTATACTCGTCCAGAGCGATTGTGTTCTGATTTTCTGTGACTGCATGCAACCATGATGTTTCGCTCGACACTTTCTAACTAATCCACTCGATGGCACCTCAGTCCGATGAGGTACCCAGAATTGAGGACCAGTCTTCGTTCCGAATGTAAGTTTCCATGCTAGTAGTGGGGCAATTGACGCCAAGCTTGAACTGGGGTCAGATACACAAGCTTAGAAGACGACGATCACTCGAACTCACGTCTTGTGGATGAAGCACAACAGGATCTCCTCCGTCAAACCCAAACTCTCCCATGAAGGCAAAACCTTCCGCTATCTCATAGCCCAAATCCCTGTCCCCGGGAGCGAGCTTGGCCGCCGTCTCCACGTCATTTTGTTGGTATCTGCTTCCTGGGATCCCGAGGATATTACCCCATAACTTCATGTAATCGTTCCAGCTGATCATAGAGCCGAAGCCGAGCATGGTCTTTCCGGGAGGCACTTGCAACAATGCACGCACGAGATGTCCTGTGTCCTTGCTTGGGTCTATCATAGGAAGTGGGGTGTTGGGGTTTGCAGGTAAGGAAAGTACGTAGGTGCCATCGGGTTGCTAGAGGAACAATTGAATATACCATTACAGGGGGTGGCCGGGGACCAAAACAACTTGCGCACCTTTTGTGGCCCAAGAAATGGAAATATCTTCCAATTGGTTGCGTACAGACCGACGTGCACAGTCGACATCTTCTTTGAGAGGTCCGGGAGGTTCTCTCTGATATAATCGACCACTGCCGCTTTAGAATCAAAATGGTACACCCTCGAGTATTTGCCCTTGCTCCATTTTTTGGCATCCGAGACTGAAGAATACACGAAGCGTTCCAGGGTCGAAACTTTGGCAGCGGCGTTGGCGAGGTTTTTACCGCGTTGAACCTCTAGGTCATAACATGCCTTGTTCAGAGGCCGGTCGGAAGGAAGAGGTACGGTATTTTCAGGGTGGATGATGGGTTGCCAGAAATCGGTGACTCCGAAAATGGCATAAGCACCTTCGAAGGCGGGGATGAGGGACGCAGGATTGTCGAGGTCTCCTGCGACCATCTCGATGCCCCTCGCCTCAAGATTCTTGCTAGCCTCCTGTGTTAGGTCGCGAGTAACACCTCGAATGCGCCACCCTGGCTCCGAGAGGAATACATTGGCAACTGATCCGCCCTGTGCTTCAATGTTAGAACTTATAAACATCGAGCAGAACTACCTATGGTACCTGGGCGCCAGTAATTCCGACGATTACAATGAGCTTCATTGCAAATTTACGGAACAATATCTTAAGGTGGTGTGTTGGTCTCACACGAATGCATTCATTATATGTGCAGTAGGGGCTTCCTGTGCGACATTAGTTATCTATGTCATCGGTCTGATGACCAGTTGTCGTATGTACCCTCTAGGTAATGCCGAACGGATGTTTTTGTCGGGTTATCATGATGTCCCATGGTGTGCTTTGGACTCGTGACTATATCTAAGCTAGCCTTGGGAATCTGTAGCTGGTTGTAAGATCTTTGAGTTGGACATTAGAGTTAAGGACGCTGTCCGGCATTGCTAATTCCCTGGGATGTTAAATCCCCATAAACAGCTCGTGGTCCACCATTATGAGCACCTGAGGTGCACAGCATCCGTGTCTGGCGGAGAAAGGGGCGAAATTATGGCGCGACCTGCAATTCGATCAACTTCAACAAGAGAGGAAGAAACAAAAAAAAAACGCATACATCATATCATGATCTAACTGTCCGAAACTGGGACACTCGGCAACAACCTCAAGCACGAAAAACTGTTGGAACCAGTACAATCATCCAAATCCCAAGCCACCACACGCCGAGTGACCTTTCCCCCACGAGTGTGAATGAAAGTCTCCAAAAACGAGTCCTCTACTGGCATAGGTACGGATCCTTCGAGTCCGGGAATGACCAGTTCCCTCTCCTTGAGGAACTTGAGAACACGTAGAACAACCATGTTCCGTCCTTTATGTTCGGGCAGAGTCGATCGTTCGAACCGGACGAGGAGCGTTCCTATAGTCAACATTAATACCCGAGTATCCCTCAAACTCGATCGATATAGGTAGGTAGCAGACGCAGACTTACCCATATAAGGCAACTTTACCGACGTCAAACCCCCTTCCTTCCTCCTCACAACGAACAAATCACACAACATAACCCTCTCCACCTTCTCACCAACAACAACACCAACACGCACCACCTGCGCACCCATCTCAATCTCAAACGGCTGTTCCAAAAAATGCAGTTCCCTCCGCGCAACCGCAAGCTCCGCGAACGTGCCCCGAGCTTTCAACACCGCATCTATCACGTCCCGCGTCACCCGTCTGTCCTCCAGAAGGCGTTTCAATACGGAGTGGTTAGCTGAATGCGTCAATGCAAGGAGCCCGACGGACCATGGGGTCCCTATGCGCGTTACGAGGTCATGCCCGCTCTGAAATTGTAAAGGGTCGCTGCTGGACGTGATGCGGAAGCGTAGCTCGCCGGACGTCGGCGGGAGGGGTTATGATAATAATACAAAAACCCACGCGCGTTTCGGGGGAACGGTTTCGCACTCGCGTGGCTTTTCCCCTCGTAGAATATATAGCTCTCTTTGAACTTTGGATGTGAGAGTTCGCCAGCGAGAACGACAAAGTCGGAGTGTTTGAGAAGTCTCGGATCGAGTGTCGGGCTGTCGATGTTGATGTTCACTTCTTTTTCGTCGATCCGGATGCTAGGTAGGATGTTGAGCGCGGATGAGACGTTGTTGTCTTCGTCGTCGGGGTCCCATGCGCGAACGAGGAGTTGGGAGAATTTGCGTCGGAGGAGAAGTGTTCCTGCCTCTGGCATGGGGATGTAGGCGTCGTAGGCAGGTGTCCTCAGTTTGATTGGGTCCAGGACTTTGAGGACGCGGAGAACTACGGTGTGGGTGTCTTCATCTTCGGGAAGGATGGATCGTTCGAGTCTGAGAAGGAGGCGGCCTGTAAGACCGTTAGCGCGTAAGAGGAAACAGAGGCAGAAGGGGAGTGTACGTTGATACGGGCATGATTCAGTCGTTTGGTGATTGTCCCGACGGTCTATGAGGAGGTCTAGTAGTTTCATCGTGCGTACTTCAGAAGCCGTGACAAGGCGGAACGAGGTGATGTGCATATCCATGTCGAACGTGAATGGCTGTTCCAAATAATACATCTCCCTCGGCGAAGTCTTCGACACCCCGTATTTCTTCTGCAGATTCATCATGCTATCAATAAAAGCACGCGTAATGAGCCGGTCGCGTAACAATCGTTTACGCAGGGTCTCGTACGGCGGACACATAAGCGAGAAAGTCGATATCGACCACGGGTTCGCGTCGAGACTGATGAGATCTGTTCCCCAGTCAAATCGCCTGGGGTCATCGCTTTTAGTAACGCGGAAACGGACTTGCCCGCAGGTGGGTGGAAGATTAGGAGGAAGGTGGTAGTAGAGGAAACCGCGCGCGTTGGGAGGGAAAGGTTCGTGTCTCCTCCGCCACCCGTAGCGTATCTCACACAAGCCGATAGAGTCTAGTATGATGTAGGGTGTTCTACGACCGGATAAATCGATGAAGTCGGTGGATTTGAGCTTCTTGGGGTTGAGAGTAGATATTGTTCGGAAAACGGGTGCCATACGTGAGAGGACGGCGTCACCTGTCGCCGGTTGTTCTTCGTCGGGTATGGTTGACATCCCACGCCAGTGATGAATGACTAGTAGAGTCCAAGGTCGCGAAAAGTGAGGCCATTGTGAAGGAATTGTACCCCGTATGATAGGTGCGAGATTCCTTGACATAAAGAAAACATTCTGCGCAAAATTTCAGAAAAGGGTGGTCGAAGCTTGTAAATAGCCAATAGCTACCATGAACGTTGCATGATTCCTTAGTTCGTCAAGAGAAATTCATGGTGCAGAGGCAGAGAGTGTCTTCGTGATGTTCAAACTTCAATGAATTGTGGGAGCAAAAAACATTGCCGAGATAGCCAGCAACTAGAGCTATGTAGACCATAGTGAGATGTTCATACATGTTCATACTCATCTCAGCCTATGTAGAGCTGGTCAACCTGGATAGACCACATAGTGAGATGTTCATACATGTCCATGCACATATGCAGCCTTGACAAGATATTCAATCTGTTCGGGCAACCAGTATCATGCGCGCGGCGACAGAAAGCCTTTGGGAAAGTTTGGGGACTTCGGCTGGAGCAGAGAGGCCCTAGCCGTACTAAAAAAGCAATGTTTGCTCAGACAGATCAGCAATGGGGCAAACAGTGAAATTTTGAACCTGCTTATCGCTGGAGCACGAGAGTAACCGCTATTAGCAGATGGTCGGAGGTCTAAACTGCTTTCAACATGAGCTACCCTAAAAACTGGGGCTGGCTCTGATAAGTACCCTTCAAACTAAGTGGTAAAAGTAAAAAAAAACGGAAGCCATCTTTTGTAAGCTGTTACTACCACCCGCGCAGCAGATGTGGATTCATGTTCTTGCCGTCAATTACGACGTTCTGTTCTACGAAACCAGAATCCTATCGTCAAGTGGGTGGGTGTGCAAAGGCTTCTGCCAGTGCCAATTGTATAAAGTGCAGGTGTGTTCTTCCTCATTCTGCAATCTGCACCGATTATGGCTCACGCTCCCCAATTTCATTGTTCTAGTTCCCGATTTTGAGTTTATGATGCATCTACAGGTCAAAACCCAAGGCGTGCCTCGTAAGGACTCAAAGTACTTGTGTCTTACTTTGACGATCTTTTCGCTTTCTAAGATCAAATTCTTTTAGACAAAAGAGAGATGGTGTCTACGGATGGATCAAACGTCTGAAGCAGGAACTCTTGGGTATTGAAAAGAAGAACCACCGATCAAAGAAGGGAGAGGTTTGTTTTCTGTACTGCTCTGTGTTTGAGCTTAGGTCTGCCTAACGATAACCTAATAACTGGCAGCAGGTCAAACGAGCTTCACGGCCTCGCAGAAGAAGAAGAATGCCTAATTTTCTGGGTCGCAATCGCAGTCTCGGGGGCAGCCCCAATAGGCGAGTTCACACTGGCGAAATGTTGAATGTGCTGACTTGTGCTATGACAGGCTCAAGCATCACGAGTCCCCAGATTTGCCCACCAAGCAGACATACATTGCCGGCAATGCAACGGATGATCTGATCAAGTCCACCTTCCAACAATCACCACTCTCTACATCGGTGGATCTGTCTTATCATCCAGATATTTTGACACGGTTGACAACTCCTGATCTGGCCTATCAACATGCTGTTGATAATGCACAAATTTTCCAACAAGCACTCATAAATGGAGGGTATACAGGAACATATTCACTTCATTCTGGATTCAATTCTGACACAATTGAACTTCAAGAACCAGAACAGGAGATCTACATTGTCCTTGATTCAGAGGTTTCCAATGACTTGCACACTACATTGGAAGAAATAGCACATCCTTTTGTGGGAATTGTCTTGACACCTTCAGACATTTGGCCATCCAAATCTGGGAGTGAAGCTTTGAATGTTCCTGGATTAGCTGCAAGCATGAATGATGGTGAAGCCATATCTGGAGATTCACAAGGTGGCAATAGTGGTGCAGGCTTGAATGGGAGTGGAGGTGGAGATGATGGAGGTAGAGACAGCAATAATGAAGATGAAAACAAAGAAAAGAGAGGAAGAAATGGATGGGGACATGGTGGTGGTGGTGAAGGAGGAGGAGGAGGAGGAGGAGGAGAAGGTGGTGGTGGTGGTGGTGGTGGCAGAGGAGGAGATGGTGGTGATGGTGGTGGTGGTAGTGGTGGTAGTGGAGATGATGCAGTGGGAAATCAAGATGGAGGCAGTGGTGGATCAATAGAGATCCCATTCTCCTCAACTATTGAAAGCAAGGATGGCAAGGAAAAATTTGACATTACTTGTCGTATTAAGACAACAGTAAGTACTACTTGAGATCACATTCTGAAGTGTCAATATACTTGTCACAAGGTAGATGACCAACTCAGAGGTGATCCAGATTGGCCTGGTCCATCAGTGGGAGTCAATATAAAACGACTTCACATAGCATCCAAACCAAACCATTATTCCCTTAATCTTTGTCAAGTTCACATTTCTGCATCTCAGTGTCATCTAACCATCCTTGATTGGTCACCTGGAGTTGTACAATCAGAAGATACCAGCACATATCAAAAAGGACAGAATTGGACAGCAGCTGGCTCTCTAAATCTATCTGCAAATCCAGGTGTGCGCTTGGATGGAAAATATGGCTTCACCAAGGGTACAGAACATACACAACAGCCCTGGGAGATCATTTCACGTCGGCCAGGACCAACCAAGGGAATTGATGGCATGGTAGAAGATGGAAAGAGCATGGTCTGGATATATACCCGCAATCTAGAGGGTGCCTTTCAGCCTGTGACAGCCGAGGATTTTGCCCTGAAGCCATCTTTAACATTTGGACTCTCCTCCATACCTCCTTTGGCTTTACCAAAGCTTCAAGTTCAAATTGTCAGCCTTTGGTCATTCAACAAACAAATGATGAAGCCAAAGAGGTCTCGTGCCAAATCAACATCTATACCTGCAAACTTGAATCTTCTGCATCGAGTTTTTATGGTGGTAGATTTGGGGTCATTTCCCCAAGGAAGCACTGTTGGCATTATGGATGGAGATGTTTTGGACAGAATTCCAGATGGATACTCTGAACAGTTTAAACCACACCATCTTAGCTTGATGTCTAACAGTCTCAAAGCCTCAAAGCTTGAGGTACTCATCCAACAAGCAGTGGAAGGGCAGGTTTTAGGTGAGCTGAAGTGATTGCATCTAAGAAAGAAAATTGATGATTTCAATGTAGGCTCAGATATGCTGTCTCCAACTCTAACTGAATATGTTTCCCCTGCCACAACATATCCTACCCCTTCCCCTTCTCTGTCAATGAATAATGAGTCCACACAGGGTCCAGAGCCTGGTCCAAGTTCAGATCCCAGCATTGCTCCCAATCACAGTGTGTCTGAACAGTCTAAACGTGGACTCTACTCCCAATTTAAACGTGGACTCTCCCAATTGAAACATGGACTCTTTCAATCTTCTGGAGAGAGTCACTAGGAAAGGTGTCATTGGTGAGTGAGATCCAGGTTCCCTTACCTCATCTAGTACTCTCAGGGGGATGGCAAAGCAGATATATTGATGTATGAAGACAGTATAAATATGCATATTATTAAATGTCAAAAGAAACCAAAGAAAAAAAATACAGGAGCATGAAATCTTGAGCTTGTTGTGCCCAACAATGGCACAGAAGGGTGGAGCGATGACCAAAATAATGGCGGAGCCTCACCAATATGTGCCCAATGCATCGGCAATATGGAATACATAGCTGGTCCCTGTATAACTAGGCTAATTAGCTAGTGATGTTGCGGTGATCAGGTGTGGTTCGAAACTGCTCTTGATGTGGTTGTACAAAAAGAGAAACTCCGAAGGAAAGGAGTCCATGCACAAGGAGGACTGATATATATAATATTAATAGGAATATGGCAAGAAACACAAGTCTGCCCATACCTCCTCTGCTACTGAGTACTGCTAACAGCTATATGATGTCCATATTGAGAGTCGACTCCTTGACAACTGTGGCTGCACATAGCCTTTGTCTGCTGCTCCTTTACAATCCATGCTGTAATTTGTAGTGTATCATCCCGTTGGAAAGAGTAGCTAACCTTTATCTTTATATTCAGAAGGAACCTCGAATGTCGATGCTCTCTGGTTCCCAGGGATGTTAAATCCCATAAACAGCTCGTGCTCCACCGTTATGAACAGCTGAGGTGCACAGCAGCTGTGTCTCCCTAGCTGAGAAAGGGGCACAACCATGGCTCGAACATCCTACAACTCGATCAGCTTCAACAAGAGACGAAGAAACAAAAAAACGCATACATCATATCATGATCTAACTGTCCGAAACTGGGACACTCGGTAACAGCTTCAAGCACGAAAAACTGTTGGAACCAGTACTATCATCCAAATCCCAAGCCACCACACGCCGAGTGACCTTTCCCCCACGAGTGTGAATGAAAGTCTCCAAAAACGAGTCCTCTACTGGCGTAGGTACGGACCCTTCGAGTTCGGGAATGACCAGTTCCCTCTCCTTGAGGAACTTGAGAACACGTAGAACGACCATGTTCCGTCCTTTATGTTCGGGTAGAGTCGATCGTTCGAAACGGACGAGGAGCGTTCCTATAGTCAACATTAATACCCGAGTATCCCTCAAACCCAACCGATATAGCAGGTAACAGACGTACCCATATAAGGCAACTTGATCGACGTCGAACCCCCCTCTTTCCTCCTCACAACGAACAAATCACGCAACATAACCCTCTCCACCTTCTCACCACCAACAACACCAACACGCACCACCTGCGCACCCATCTCAATCTCAAACGGCTGTTCCAAAAAATGCAGTTCCCTCCGCGCAACAGCAAGCTCCGCGAACGTACCCCGAGCTCTCAACACCGCGTCTATCACGTCCCGCGTTACCAGTCCGTCCTCCAGAAGGCGTTTCAATACGGGGCGGTTAGCTGAATGCGTCAGTGCAAGGAGCCCGACGGACCATGGGGTCCCTATGCGCGTTACGAGGTCATGTCCGCTCTGGAATTGTGCAGGGTCGCTGCTGGACGTGATGCGGAATCGTAGCTCGCCGGACGTCGGTGGTAGGGAGGGGTTATGATAATAATACAAAAACCCACGCGCGTTCCGGGGGAACGGTTTTGCACTCGCGTGGCTTTTCCCCTCGTAGAATATATAGCTCTCTTTGAACTTTGGATGCGAGAGTTCGCCGGCGAGAACGACGAAATCGGAGTGTTTGAGAAGTCTCTGATCGAGTGTCGGGCTGTCGACGTTGATGTTCACTTTTTCTTTTTTGTTGATCCGGATGCTGGGTAGGGTTTTGAGCGCGGATGAGACGTTGTTGTTTTCGTCGTCGAGGTCCCATGAGCGAACGAGGAGTTGGGAGAATTTGCGTCGGAGGAGAAGTGTTCCTGCCTCTGGCATGGGGACGTAGGCGTCGTATGCAGGTGTCCTCAGTTTGATGGGGTCCAGGACTTTGAGGACACGGAGAACTACGGTGTGGGTGTCTTCATCCTCGGGAAGGGTGGATCGTTCGAATCTGAGAAGGAGGCGGCCTGTAAGACTGTTAGCGCGTAAGAGGAAACAGAGGTAGAGGGGAAGTGTACCTTGATACGGGCATGATTCAGTCGTTTGGTTATTCTCCCGACGGTCGATGAGGAGGTCTAGTAGTTTCATCGTGCGTACTTCAGAAGCAGTGACAAGGCGGAACGATGTGATGTGCATATCCATATCGAACGTGAATGGCTGTTCCAAATAATACATCTCCCTCGGCGAAGTCTTCGACACCCCGTATTTCTTCTGCAGATCCATCATGCTATCGATAAAAGCACGCGTAATGAGCCGGTCGCGTAACAATCGTTTCCGCAGGGTCTCGTACGGCGGACACATAAGTGAGAAAGTCGATATCGACCACGGAGTCGCGTCGAGACTGATGAGGTCTGTGCCCCAGTCAAATCGCTTGGGGTCATCGCTTTTGGTAACGCGGAAACGAACTTGCCCGCAGGTCGGTGGAAGATTGGGAGGGAGGTGGTAGTAGAGGAAACCGCGTGTGTTGGGAGGGAAAGGCTCGTGTCTCTTACGCCACCCGTAGCGTATCTCACACGAGCCGATAGAGTCTAGTATGATGTAGGGAGTTCTACGACCGGATAAATCGATAAAGTCGGAGGATTTGAGCTTCTTGGGGTTGAGAGTAGATATTGTTCGAAAAACGGGTGCCATACGTAAGAGGACGGCGTCACCTGTCGCCGGTTGTTCTTCGTCGGGTATGGTTGACATCCCACGCCAGTGATGAATGGCTAGTAGAGTCCAAGGTCGCGAAAAGTGAGGCCATTGTGAAGGAATTGTACCCCGTATAACATGTGCGAGATTCCTTGACATAAAGAAAACATTCTGCGCAAAATTTCAGAAAAGGCTGGTCGAAGCTTGTAAATGACCTATAGCTACCATGAACGTTGCATGAATCCTTAGCTGGATTCACGTCAAGAGAAATACATGGTGCAGAGGCAGAGTGTCTTTGTGATGTTGAACGGGAACAAAAAAGTTGCCGAGATAGCCGGCAGCACGTCGGTCCTGTCTGCAATGAACCACTTTCACTTATGTACGAAAATTCCCCAAACTTAGGCTCGACATTCTACATAATTAAACTGCTTGCGCAACATGTAATATATGTAAATAATATCCTAAACCCTACTGAGCCTTTACCTTCGCGCCCTTGTCCATCTTTACCTCCTCCTTCCCCACCCAATGAGTCCTATACGCCCTCA
>JAGGAR010024199.1:0-14047 GCA_017657315.1 Termitomyces sp. K1Ag
CCCCTCGTTTTGACCACCATTATCCAGTTTTCCAGCCAAGAGCTCCCTCGCCTGCCCCAAGGATCATTCCTCACATCGTTGGCGAGGATGACCCCTTCAATCCGTTTTCGTACGACCTTGTCTTCGAGGGTAAAGGTGCGCGGAGCATCGACACGTTCAGTGGGAAGATCTTCGCACCTGTTCCGCAGCTTTCAATGGCTGCCTCACTCGCTAGCTTTGAGGCCATAGCCCTTGCGACAATGGAGCCTGCAGTTGAAGGCGTGGTCTCGAAAGAGAGCAATGACAAGACCTCGAGCTCTATGTCCTCCTGCAAAGACTCAGAGGTAGCACCAGCTGTAGAGGAGGCTCCTATCCAGCAGGCACAAATTGGTGGACGACGTCGTTCTTCCATCTCTCAAGCCTGGTCCCCTCAAGGACAAGAAGATGGAACACCTTAAGGCACATCAGGAGCTTTACGACCTTACGAGATGAGTGGTAGCGAAGTATACGGGGCATTAGTTCCGGTACCATCCCAGCCATCTACATCCTACCCCTCAAACAGGCGACAACTCTCCCTCCTTCACATTCTCTCCGAAGATCATTGATCACCGCGTTTCTCGCGACTGGGTGCGAGCGGGAAGTTGAAATAAGACTTGCTAATCATCCAGCAGTCTTTCGCTATGATGTACATACATGTACTACTAGTTCCGAGTTTTTTTGTAATGGCATCATCACCTCTCTACGACGTACGCGAGCGCTGACATTGGATGTGTCATTGCACACCCGCCAAGCCCGTCCTCGTCCACACCTTCGAGGCAAAGGTCCAGAAGTTCATTGAAGAGCTGGTGATCTTTTGAAGCAATTCAGTTTGTGAAGTATTCTATCTATACTTTCTTCGAAGTGATGTAGTTATCGGAAGTCAGCATCATCTGCAGTAAGGCGAGCACTTCATGTAGATGTAGTCGGCACCTAGTTGGGGTGAGCCTATACCGTGTCTGAAAGCACAATAGTCAGACGTGACAACCCAAATGCCAATAAATAAGTTTCTTTTACATGATTCTTGACACCATTAAGATTGAACAGACGCGGATTTGCGCCTTGACCGCAATGCTTGCATCATATATCTCTATCATCTGGTGCCGCTATTGGACGAGAACAAGACCAATATGGTAGCGGTAATTTTGACAAGTGCAACTCCTGTTAAGTACAAATGAAAGATCACAGATTCAGTTGATAGGTTCGCAATATGTCATATGGAAAGCGGCACTCCCTGATCCTTCACAGGCGGCGATGCACCATTACCAATCAAAACATGTATTCCTTCGCTCGTCACACCATCAATAGTGAGGAACATATAACCTTGGAGGAACATGTCAATGTACCAGACACATTGGTAGCCACGAACGACGCACCGGGTCCTGGTGGGTATACACGATTGTTGGGTGGGCTGACGATAGTAACGGACTTGCGGTTGGGCGCGAGGTCAGCTTTCATGAAGACGAGACGCGAACTTGCGTGGAACGCGTGAGATGAAAAGCCAAGATCCATCAGAGCCACTGAGCAAAAGTCCGTAAATAGACGGAACCTTGTGAGAGAGCAAGCAGGTGCTGACCTTGTACATCTGTTGCTTTGAGATCCGCAGGAATATCGATGGGGGCAGTGAAGGTATGATTGAAAGGAATTCTTTTCGGGATGCTACGGAGGCTCGGGCGTGCAGCGGTCATGTATGGGGGGTTCAGATACTCTGCGCGGAATTCACTGCCCAGCGATTAAAGTTAGAGGTGTGAGAATGGTGGAGCACTAGGCCTTCTCACCTATGGAAGCGTACAGTGAAGTTGAGATTTCCATTTGGATTTGATCCTGCAATAAATATATTCCTGTATTGCTCATATGAACGAGGCAGGTTTCTGTGCCCTATCGAGATAATTCACCCACCCATTAGGCGTCAATGTCACGACCGAGTGGTACAGACGCGGGATATCTGTTGCAGGTATTGACTTATCATCGAACCTCTGCCCGGCCGGGGCATTCGGGGTGTAAAGAAGCGGTCTCAAACTTCGCGTAACGGTAAGTAGAAGTTTCACGCATGAACCAGGAGGAAAGAGCAAAACTTACACAGGGTGATCTGCATTGGAGTTCCCAACAACATTCCCGACGCTCCCACCACCAGCATAGCCCGTCGCACCACCACTCACAATCAATACCCTACCGTCCGGCATAAGTATCATCTCTGACATCGTACGCCCTATGGGCATGTGCTCGATAACCCATCCACGCTTGATTCCTTGAGGGGTAAGCACAAGGCGACTGCACTGATCGGAAGCAGGATCTTGCGAGGATAACTGCTCTGAGGGAAGAGTGTCACTGGAGTTTGATCCTCCACAGACAAGAACTTCTGGAGTGTAGAGGGGTGGGCGAAGTGGCAATAAGGTCGCGGTTCCGTCGAACGGGTTAGTGACGCGGACACCATTCGGTATGTCGGGAAGGCGCGTTTCCGTATTTGTCTCGACATCATAGATGATAGTCTGATTATTGGCGATCATAAATATCTTGCCATTTGGGAGGGCGAACGCTCTGTAAAGTGTTAGCGCAATGTGATTACTCTGGTGAAAAAAGGTCTTTCACCTCGGAAAGAGATTAACGCGGAGGGTCCTCTCAAGAAAAGGCGCAGCTCTGGGCTCGCCGTTGTCCTTTGGAGGGAAGAACTCATAACTGTTGACAGGATCTGTGTTATAGAATAGCGTCAACTCGTGCATACCACCGATGATCATCTGTATGTCGTCAAAATCTAGCTTCAGATCTGCTCTATTACACGCACCAATGATCCATCGAAGATCCGTAAAGATCCAGTGTACCATCTTGTCTCTGCCAGATGAAGCCTAACGGGATCTTCAATGACCCTACACCCGACACCATTCGCATCGTCACAAGGCTCCAATAGTCTAATCATCATGCGTCCATCCGTGTCTGGCTCTGTCTCTGGATTCTCGACATCGTTTCCTCCAACACTGACCTGAATAACCCGTAAAGCACCCATTCGACTGATTAAGTACTGAAAGCAATATTCACCATCGTTCCGTTGCTCAAAAAGCCCCCGCTAGCACATAAAGAGTCCGATATCAAGCTGATCGGGGTCGGCTTGTTCGTCTCCAAGTTCCAAAATGCACCCCAAGCACCTGCACCATTGATCTGAAGAGGGTCATTCTCCACGCGGTCAAAGAGAAGAACGAGGGTTGGTGAAACAACGATGGCTTCAAGCGGAACTATGCCTGTAGTGCCGTTCTGGATGAAGTGCCATCCAACGTTGGAGGGAGCCGCGAAAACCGTGGTAACAAGAAACAGGAGAGACAACATTTCTTTGCGATACTGTAACGGACAAATACATCTTTTATATGCGAGGCTTGAGCGGACGCACAGAACCTCAAGTGTAAGATAAAGTTCGACTCGTGGAGTAACATGTTACGCCATGACAGCGTGAACGTTCTGAGCATATGTCCTCAGGAGCCAAAACTGCATAATAAGTAGCTGGAGAACAAACAGTGGTCTCGCGCTGAGTCCACAATTTTCGTAATCGAGGATATGAATAAGATATGGATCAAAGACTAGTTATTGGGACTTCCATTCAGTCAAAAGAAAAGGTGAACAATGTATAATCCTCACTTGATGACTTTAAACACAACTTGTGTCAGGCTGGGAGAATTCACACGAGGACATTATGCGGATGGGAACATCGAACAAGGTATGGAAAGCAGAGGAAGCGACTTGAGAAGACTACTTCGAGAACGATGACCGATGACCGATCACGTAGATTGAAGGACAAGGAGACCACGGGTTATACTAGTGCCAATGAGACCTTGAGTCGTGAATTGAACAAACTTCATCTGACTCGTGTTGCCAGTTGCCGAGATAAGATTAGATTTTGATGATCCAATCTCTGCTTGCAGCTTTAGGAAAAAGAACGTCGCTTTGAGGTTGCTGCACTCTTCAAGCACATTGCTACTACACGTTTTCATCCCTAGACAAGAATACGATATGGTCTATAAGACACTACAAATTACATGTTTGAAGCAGAGAAGGAATTTGGAATTATCCTCCTTCCACGTTGAACGCCCTCAGCAACTAGAGAACCCAAAGAGAACCGGACCTAAGTAGATGTTGGGGGATAGTATGTGGGGAGTTATGTGGGAGATGATCAAAAGTCTGTCTTGTCAATTTCTGATCTTGTCACGGTCTCTGATGCCATGATATTGAAAGATGCTGCCATCAAACTCTGGTTTGAAAGGACATTGGTTGGCGAGTTGGGAGGAGTACGGGCGTCGTCGCCGAATGGAGGGGTGGGGGGTAGCTGTTGGTGAGAAGCGAGGCTGAGACCTTTCGCGGAGGAGCTGAGAATTCTGTCGTACGTGATGTTGTCAAGAACGAGATCGGCGATTGATGTCGCTGGATGTTCGTGTGGGGCAGTGAGATGATTTCCCCCTTGCTGGTGGGCGTTGGATGGGTCCACAGGCGTCGCTTTGTCTGGTTTCGTATCGGTTGCTAGGAGTGTAGAATAGGCTTCGGGGCTCAGGACGACGCTCCGAGTCTCAGTCATCGCAGGCGTGGTGCTTCGTTGAGCAGGAGAGACAGAAGATTGCATTTTCGTTGCTGAAATCGAGCATCAGTACTTCTAAGAGGTAGACATCTTTCATGGACTCACCGAACTGAACCTGGGCTCTATACCGTCTCTGAAGGTTGGCTATTGAAGATGGGAGGCGTTTAGTGTCCTCAGTGTGATAAATGTTGATTTGAACAAGGAAGGCTGTACATGTAGATACTCGACTGATGGCCACAATAAGTCTTGTCAGTCCGTTAAGGGCAGCGCAAAGACAAAGCAGAAACATCCGAATGCCGAAATCCAGGTGCCTGACAACAGGTCGAACGCCAAAACAGAGTCCAATTGTTTGAGAGGGTTCATAACACTAGTAGCACCTCTTGATGCTTTGGAGTGACGAGTACTTATTGGGTTTGTTTCAGGAAGAAAGCGAGAAAGCTTGAGAGATTCAGTTGCCAAGAAAAAATGGCCTTTACGGTTACAGCCGGATCACCGGCCCCTCCTCCGGTCAATTGGGGGCACGTTAGGATTACTTTTACTCCATTTAAAGGTTGTCCGTTTCAATGGCAGGCATCGGCAGCTCAGCGCTCAGCCTTGATACTCTTGCCACTCTGTTTCAAGCCCCTAAGAACTTATCGCTTTACTCGCTGAGCTATTCTTGAATATCTCGGAAAGCATTGATGAGTTTGTCCGAACTGGAGCTGAGCATGTGAAGAGTCTGTGCTCCACAATCATCAAAATGAGGTGCCATTTATATGCCTGTGTGACGCTCCTCTCTTGAAATAGATCGTTATTTTCTCTCAGGTTTTGTTTTGAGCTGAGCATGTGAAGAGTCTGTGCTCCACAATCATCAAATTGAGATGCTATTTATATGCCTGTGCCATGACGCTGCCCTTTCAAAATAGATCATTATATATTCTCTCAGGTGTCAGGCTTTTGTTTTCAAAGCCATTAAATTGGTATGTGTTCCTCCAGTGATTGAATGCAAATTCTTATTCCATCACTTTGCCAGGGCGCTGGATTCGCCACTGATCATGCTCAAATTTCCTCCGTGTAAAGGATACTTTAAATAGTAAGACAATGAAATTTATGGACCACCGTAGTTTCTAATCTGGTTTTCATCAAGAATTGCCGAACTTTCACAGTATTCTCCACATATGCTAGACGGATAGTTCTCGGTACATACACCAGCCAACGCCCACGTCGTCTGACGCCTCCCCGTGCGTTTTGCCTCGATTCGTAAGCATAGAGCGTTGGTGAAATGGTTTTGTCTCTCGCTTGGAATTCGGCTGCGGAACTATCGCTAGACGTCTGTACACAAACTTCAACCGGACTTTATCCACCCACCACGTATATAATGGACTTCCAGCTCCGAGTGTCACCTCAACAACCTCAAGAACTTGAACTAGGCACCTAGTAAAATGTTCCCTAAAGTCGTTCTTACTGCGCTCCTAGTCGCCATCGTCAGGGCTCAGCAGGCTGGTACCAACACTGCTGAGACTCATCCGTCGCTCTCGTGGCAGAAGTGCACATCTGGCGGCGGCTGCACTACCACCTCCGGTTCTGTCGTACTCGATGCCAACTGGCGTTGGGTGCATAACGTTGGTGGCTACACAAACTGCTATACAGGAAACACATGGGACTCTTCCCTCTGTCCTGATGACGAGACCTGTGCTGCTAACTGCGCCTTGGACGGCGCCGACTACTCTGGGACTTATGGCGTCACCTCTAGCGGTAACTCGCTCAAATTAAATTTCATCACCAACAGTGCTCAAAAGAATATCGGCTCGCGTCTCTACCTGGCCGCCAGCGATAGCGAGTACCAGATCTTCAAGCTGCTGAACCAGGAGTTCAGCTTTGATGTCGACGTCTCCAATCTTCCCTGCGGCCTTAACGGCGCGCTCTACTTCTCTGAGATGGATGCCGATGGTGGCACTTCCAAGTACCCTACCAATAAGGCCGGAGCGAAATATGGGACAGGTTATTGCGACTCTCAGTGCCCTCGAGATCTTAAGTTTATTGCCGGACAGGCGAGTTCTTATTGACTCTTCATAGTATATGGTCCCTGACAATTCTTCTCGTAGGCCAACGTTGAAGGTTGGGCACCCTCCTCCAACGATGTCAACGCTGGTACTGGCAATTATGGTGCTTGCTGCAATGAAATGGACGTCTGGGAAGCCAACTCTGTATCCGCTGCGTATACCCCACATCCCTGCACACAGACAGGTCTCGTTCGTTGCAGCGGCGACGATTGTGGAGGCACTGACTCCCCAGACAACCGCTTCGGCTCCATCTGCGATCCTGACGGGTGCGATTTCAACTCGTACCGCATGGGTGACACGACCTTCTACGGCCCGGGCATGACCGTTGACACCTCGTCCCCATTCACCGTTGTCACCCAGTTCGTCACTGACGATGGCACCTCTTCCGGCACTCTCAGCGAAATCCGTCGCCTCTACGTTCAAAACGGTGTTGTCATCCAGAATTCCAATACCAGCATCTCCGGTATGGCCTCTTTCAATTCCATCACCCCAGAATTCTGCGACGCGCAGAAGACTGCCTTTGGAGATACCAACGATTTCGACGAGAAGGGAGGATTTGGAGGGATGAGCGCCGCAGCTGCCAACGGCATGGTTCTGGTCATGAGTATCTGGGACGATCACGCAGCCAATATGCTCTGGCTTGACAGCGTCTATCCTACCGATGGAGACTCTACTCAGCCCGGTATCAAACGTGGAACCTGCGACCCCTCTTCAGGTGTTCCCAGCGATGTTGAAACCATAGACACCTCTGCCTACGTTACCTATTCTAATATCAAGTTCGGAGACATTGGTTCCACGTACTCCAGCAACCTCGTTAAATCCGCCAAATTTGTTCAGTGGTGAGTTGGACTTACGTGACTTTCTTTCGATGATTAACACTTCATGGATAGAGTTAATAAGCAGTAGCTTCTCTTACAATTGATCATCACAAGAATACCGTTATATGGTGATCCGTCTATCAATTCCTTGTATAAAATATCATATGACAGCCGTTTTCATAACGATCTGAGGCCCCTTTGACTCAGTCTCCTAAAGCATGCTTTGATGATACAGCCGTTTTCACAACGATAGGCCCCTTTGACTTCGGCTTGTTTAGTTGTTTAGGTTGACATCCGCGATGGGCCGGGCTTGCCGAAGCAGAATCTCCAAGGAAATGAAAGCATCCCCTGGAAAGACACTTTCTCTCATGATCTATCATTATGAACTATGCTCTCACCTATGCTAACAGTGGAAGGTCAGCTGATACAAAGTCAGCCCATGACTCATTTGTTCGAGGTCGATAGCTAAAGGGGGACGACAAAAATAATAGAACTTAGGAAAAGTCTACAATATGTCGAGATGGTAAGGCAAGGTAACTGGATAGAGACATAGAAGAAAAATCGACAATGCACCTCGCATGGCAAAACCCTGGTCATCTTCAAGCATCCAGCCCGGGATCGCGGATCGTGTCTACCAAACAACTAAACAAGACATCAAAGGGCCCTAAGTCAAAGTATCGTTATGAAAACGGCTATACTTGATTTGTTTGCACTAGATCTCACTGTGATCAAATCTTGCCAGTGGAGACCCGATATTGCAATATTTCATGCCGCATTTGGCAAGTTTCGGATTGGAAAAGGTCATAGAATTGATGGGCTTTAATTACATACGATATTGAAGAAGAGAGAGAACGGGAAGGCGATTGTTGCTAATTTCAAAAACGAGATGTGTACGTATCGGAAGAGATTGGCTACTAGTTGTCAAATGAACGCCCACCACTACACTCGCTCCATCTCAATGCCGCGAGATCAGAGACACTGGGAGTAATATGGGTTCAAGACGGTGCAAGTCGTTCCAGACGCGCACGCCGTGGGTCCACTCCATCCCGTACCGCCACTTTAAAAGCATCAGAACCGTTGTAAATCCAAAGGAGAATCCGACTCACCATTGGCCATACTTCACCTGCGTCTGACTAGAAGAAGGTGCAGACGTTGTTGGGGAACCGTTCGGATTGGACGTCGTGCCGGGCGATCCCCCGGTGTTAGTGTAGGTCGAGCCAATGTCACCGAACCTGATATTCGAGTAGATGACTTGTGCATTTGGGGAGTTGTTCTCAACATCCGTGGGAACGCCGGACGAGGTAGCACAGGTTCCACGTGCAATACCTGGCTTGCTTGGATCGGCGTCGGTGGGGTAGCTGCTGTCGAGCCAGAGCATGTTGGCTGCGTGATCGTCCCAGACGCTCAGGACGAGGACCATGCCATTGGCCATAGCCTTGCCCATATTCGAAAGCCCTCCCTTCGAGCCGAAGCTGTCGGTATCCCCGAAGGCAGTCTTCTGCGAGGAGCAGAAGTCGGATGTGATGGAATCAAGGTCGGACGACATGCCGGGGATGTTGACTTTGGAGTTTTGGATGACCTTGCCATTCTGGACGTAGAGGCGACGAATCTCGCTCAGAGTACCAGACGCAGAGCCGGAGTCAGTGTGGAATTGGGTGACGACGGTGAATTTCTGGGAAGTGTCGACGGCGAATCCGGAGCCCTTGCCGTAGAAGGTCGTGTTACCCATACGGTACGAGTTGAAATCACAACCGTCGGGATCGCAGGTGGAATCGTACCTGCTATCGGGATTGTTGGTGCCACCGCAAGAGTCTCCGCTGCAGCGAGTAAGGCCGGTAGAAGTGCAAGGATGAGGAGTGTATGCGGTGGAGACTGAGTTTGCCTCCCAGACGTCCATCTCGTTACAGCAGGCACCGTAATTACCGGTACCAGCATTGGCATCATTGGAAGAGGGTTGCCAGCCATCAACGTTTGCCTGAAGCCCAAGTCAAATTCGGAAGGGTAACATAGCCCAAAATAGACGTACCTCGCCGGCAATGAATTTAATGTCTTGCGGGCACTGAGAATCACAGTAACCTGTCCCATATTTCGCTCCAGCCTTGTTGGTGGGGTATTTTGCCATACCACCATCTGCGTCCATCTCGGAGAAGTAAAGAGCACCATTGAGACCACATGGGAGGTTGGAAACGTCGACATCGAAGGTGAACTCTTGGTTCAGAACCTTGAACATCTGGTACTGGGTGTCGCTAGCCATGAGATAGACACGCGAGCCGATGTTTTTCTGTTGGCCGCTGGTGACGAATTTAAGGGTGAGAGCGTTGCCGCTGGCGGTGATACCATAGGTGCCGGAGTAGTCGGCACCGTCCAATGCGCAGTTAGTAGCACAGGTCGCGTCATCAGGGCAGAGGGTAGCGTCCCACGTGTTTCCAGTATAGCAATTTGTGTAGTCTCCAACTTTGTGAGTCCAACGCCAGTTGGAATCGAGAACAACAGAACCGGAGGTGGTAGTGCAGCCGCTAGCTGTGCATTTCTGCCACGAGAGCGATGGGTGCGTTTCTGCCGTGTTGGTGCCTGCCTGTTGAGCATGCACGACGGCAAGATAGGCGAGTGAGACGAAAGCGAGCTTCGGGAACATCGAAGAAAGCTTAGTTCTAGTAACTTGGACCTCTGAGTGACGATACCTCATCTCAATGACGACCTTTTATATTGACGAGAACGGAAAATAACCGGAAATCGTTGAAGACTTAGTTTCGTCTGACAGCACAAGACGACATGCTAGCATATTCGCTTACCATTGAATGCGCTCCGGGTTGCAGCTGTTTCACTGCATTTCAGTCATAAGACCTCTCAATACCGAATACTGTCCGCAAGCTATCCATAATTCGCCGTTCCTCGTGAGGCTTTTCTCCGGTAGACGCTGCACGATTCAAGACTTACATCATGTACGAGAAGACAACAGTAACGGTAAGATATCGGGGAGCAATTGTTGTTGAAGATATTCTCCCTTCCGTAACTGGTTACAAGCCAAGGTAATCCCCAGATGGCTAAAAATACACTGTAAGAATGACAGGAAATCTTGAAGTTCCATAGATGCGGCGGAAGTATTTGCGTGCGTTTAGTAGTGTTGCGGCCAGTGAGTGGGAAACCACTGACAGCAGCGATGGAATTTTTGATCGGCACTTGCCGATTGGTGTGGTATATCTCCTGCCTCAGGCTATACACAGGTTTCGCAACCTCGACCCAGTATATTCCTCTCAACCTCTTCTCGGCCAGCTTGACAAGAGAATCCATTCGTAATCAACCTCAGAAAGTACATCCCCATGAATGTATCCACATGGGCAAATACAATCATGTCACGCCACCCACTGTTCATCCGGCTGAAAAAGCTTCTCAGCGAAGACGATTCTCCTATGCGAGGCATTGATAGATATCAGCAATGAATCAAGTAAGATTGAGTATGCCGGGTCGGGCCGTCTAAGTTGTCGGTGATATACCACGTTATCCCTCATCGAAGGCCGACGTCCATCAGGCGTCTCAACATTTCCAACGTTCAATCGACTCCCAGATTTGGATATGTTCTTTTTTAATTATTACGACCCGTTTAACCTTACGGAAAGGTGTCGGTATCAGGCTGTATTTTGACACCTTATGGATGTGGAGACTATACTATTCCGCTGGATGACGGGAGGGTGGTGCACGAAAACACGGATAATTGTGTATCTTGGCGACACCAATCGGTATGTTGTCGGATGGAGAAGTTAATGAACAGCTCCAATGCCGTGTTCAGACAATTGCACATCGGATCATGAGGCTGTCGAGTCTGATGACCTTCGAATACTTAGTAAGGAAAACCGTGACGACGCCTCGGATGAAGGTTAATTATTTCCTTGAGTTTCAAACTGTGAAGTACTAGTCCGAGAACTACGAGGCAACATAGAGAAAAACGGGTCGATGTAAGCTATGTACATCCACGGACAGTGGCTAAAAGGACGCGGCGTGAAGCTAGTCGTGAAATGAAAACATGATTACAAATGGTCCTAATGTACGATCGATTTCATGAACTGCGGTGTCATTTCTTGTGAGGTGGGATGCAACCATTGTAATCGTATCCATAAGCAGGTGGAGGAGGATTGATATCAACTCGATAATGACGGTCATAGTTAAAACGAAGGTTCCAAGAGGATTTCGAGTCCGTTTTTCTGGGGTACACACGAGGAAGAAATCTTCCTTTCGTCGATGAAGGTGATGGCATGAGATCAATCTCTGAGACCCCCAAAGGTGTGAAGGGATCCTGTGGGTCGGAAAATTGCCATACACCGTCAGGCCTTTGCGTTGCTATCCGCATGTTTGAGCCGGGAATATGTTCTATATAAAATCTAAGGGTCAACTTGGAGAGCCGATGACGAACAAAGAAAAACATACTGAATTGGGGAGCCTCCCCACCAATTGACCCAAACGGGGTGATCTGTGCTGCAGGATGATGACAATCCAGTCTCCTCTCTTGTAATGGCGACGCATCAGACTCGTAGTTGTCGAATAATCTTCTATTTTTACGCTTCGTCCGCAACGTTGCATAGATGACACCGGCAACACATAGTAGCCCAAGTACGCCTAAAATAATTCCAACAATCGTGAGACGGTTATCAGTTGGAGCTGTGGATTCAGTCGATGTTGTAGCCACGCTTGAAGAGGCGTTTGACGTAGCGGAATAGCTGCTAGACATGTGTATATACTTGAGATACTGTTCATGAGTTTATTCTCTCCCAAAACTCCGTCTCAACTCACTCAGAAGTCAACGAGTTATTAGGCTCGTTTGTGGATGAACCTGTAGCGTGCTCCTTCAAGACTACTTGAACGAAAAGAGTGGCGTTCAAGGCCCAGAAGGTGAACTTGGAGTAGTTAGGATGAGAAGTCAGGCCTGCAGAATGACGGTCTAAGACGAGAACCAATGCTGACATGGGCAATGATCGTTTGTGGATGAACCTGTAGCGTGCTCCTTCAAGACTACTTGAACGAAAAGAGTGGCGTTCAAGGCCCAGGAAGGCGAACTTGAAGTAGTTGAGATGAGAAGTCAGGCCTGCAGAATGACGGTCTAAGACAAGAACCAATGCTGACATGGGCAATGAGGTGCTCTAGATAGCTTAGCTTAGCTTAACATTGACACACTGAACGAACTAGTAGTACACCTGATCAAGACGAGATTGATGAGAACTGTCATATGTTCAGAAGACGTCGACGTCTAGACAGAATTGGTTTGACACGAGGATGAATGACTGGATCAGAAACGACGAAAGGGAAACAAGTGCACCGCGACGATATGCTTCCCATAAACTCGTGGCTGCCAGCACTAGAGTACTGAGTACCGAGCAGACAGCCAAGCAGGCTGTCAAAGGAGAAGAAACACGAGAATTAGATTAACGGCTATTAACGGTAGCAACTCGGACCGGACAAGTTCCCTTGCTCCCACGTGGTCGGTCCGGACTCCGGACATTGACTTCAAGTTTGCGACAACTTGAGAACAAGTCGGACAACCGAACTTTGCGCATCCTGTCTATTACCTTGAGCTGTACTTACTGGATAAATATAGCAAATTTATATGGTAGGACTCGAAAGTCCCTACAGTGTTACATAAAATTTATTGTCGTTGCACACTGAGTTAAAATACAATAGACTATAAAATGCAGTCGCATCGGCACAAATAAGAGAGATACGACTGACATACCAGGGATACAGAGTGGGATGCGAGCTTGAAAGTGCCTCGTGAAGGGTGAAAACGTGTCGGGGGGACGGCAGCGGATTGATAGCGTCGCGAAGGACTGGCGCGTCAGCAGCATGTCTCAAGATGGAATGTGGACATAGCTAGGGGTAGTGCTTACAACATGTAAGAGTGTGCATTTTGAAGAGCTGAGCGAAGTGGGGCGCGTTGTTTGAGAGTTGAACAGGACGGAGGCGTTATGAAGAGCTGGACATGTCGATGCTAGGCTGCAAAAAGCCAAGGAGGGGTCGGAGGCGTGTTGCAGACAGCCGTAAATGGAGGGGAAGGATTCAGAGGGCCCACAGAACACCTAATTGAGAGCTGAGGGGGGGCGCACGGCGGCAGGGACGTGGTGGACCGTGGTACACTTGGGATAGCATTGGCATTGGCAATCGTTTTGGGTCATGCACGTGACGTGTCTGGGATGAGGCTCGGGCCCAAGGCCGGACTTCAAGTTCATCCGAGTCGAATCATCGGAAGAGGCAAACTTGAAAGGCTTCGTTGTCAAGGGAGTTATGAACTTAACCTCGACGATTTGGCGATATCCTGGCTTGAAAAAGAGGATTCATCATGCTGTTGTAACAAACTATCGCCTCCGCATGTCAAGCTCAAGTACTCCAAACCCTCTTCCTGCTTCATTTTTACGCGGCGGAACGTCGAAGGGTATTTTCCTGAACAAGTCGAGTCTTCCTGCAGACAGGTCGCAATGGGAGCGAATTTTTCTAGGCATCATGGGTTCTCCAGATCCAGAATACGGCCGGCAATTAAACGGCATGGGAGGAGGTGTTTCTAGCCTTTCAAAGATATGCGTTGTTGGAGCTCCAACGCCCTTGCAGAAGGAAAAAGGAATTGACGTGGAGTA